>BPLR01005909.1:0-13824 GCA_021605095.1 Caerostris extrusa
TCATTGGTTACGTTTTAACGCTAGTGTGGGATTTTTGCCTTCCCCTGATAAAAGAAAAGCGTTAAATGTCTATCGCAAATTCTTTTTATCGGTTTTCTGTATTCAAAAAGGCGGCAAGAATTTAATTTCAGTTAACGCATCACTTAACTATATATTTCCAAATATACCTTGAAGCACCCATCTTAGAATATGACGCATTTCAAATTTGCTTCAACTTTCATTCTGATATATTACATCTTGCTCCGTGCACGACCTGAACCGATATACTATACTATATTCCAAGTTTCATTTATTTACGTAGCTTCCAGCGAATTGGCACAAATCACAGCGAATATATACACGTCGGCGGTTTTCATGCTTCAGCATCTCTGATTTAAACTAATGGAAAGATCCTTCCCAGAGCCTCAATGGAGCAGAAAAATAGTTTACTCACTAAACATTTTATCAACCTCACTACGAGAGAGAGCATAAAGAACAATTCACATTCGCAGAAGACTGGGTCATTCCTCCCCCTTTCGTGTCTGATCGCTTTTTCCGGCGTCTGTCTCTTTGAGAGTGACTCACCAAAGAGAACGATCTTTCAAGAAGGCTGGGTTGATTGGATTGCTCCAAGGATCACACGTCTGAGCAGAGTACTGGGAACAAAGAAACAAAACATCATATGAAATGTATGAAGGCATGCATTCATTACGTCAACTCGCTCAGATAACTTGAATGATGCTGAAAATGAGCAGAATGCCCATTTGAATTAGGCGATACCAGCCGGTATTTTCCTATAAAGCAATCTAGGCTTGCAGCCTAGGGCCCCAAGATTTCAAGAGGCCTATATTCACAAATTGTTAGTAAAATTAGAAATTGGAAAAGTGAAGAAAACATTGAATCAAAAATATGGTGGAAATTTGAATAGATTGAGCTATGAATAATAAAACAAACATACAAGTAATTTACAAACTTAAAAATGGGAGGTGGAAAGTACCTTATAAGGGAATAGCCTAGACCACTTTCTGTTCAAACGGTCTCCAGCGACGCGCTGCTAGTTTATCAAAGTAAATTAGGCAGATATGACAAGATGTTATCAGTTACAGAAAATAAAACCTTTTCTCTAATTTTGGTAAATTTTAATACGAAAAACATGTGTAATTTAATTTATAACAGAAATTTAAAGAATTATTTCAACAATATAACTTCTGGCTAAAATAAAGTACTTCTTATCATTCAAGAATTCCAATTTTTCCATCTCTTAACTATTACTTATTTCTTTTAACTGTTTAACAATGTTAGTTTGGAAATGAATTGAAAATCAATATCGTAGATTTTCATACATTATTCGTTTACAATAACTTAGCTAATGGCGCCAGCTTCAGTTTTAATTTTAAAACATCTGATGCCCAGAAAATCTGTTTTTAAGTTTATCTCATAAGTTAATTGATTTGAAATTAATTAATATTTTTTTAAAACTTAGCCAGCTAAGCAAAGTTGGAATGAAATAATCAATTCACAGGAAGGAAACTAAACTATCTCTATATATAGTGCCCATCCTAATAGAAGCTCCCCTTCCCCTTTCTAACCATGAGTCCATACGAGTTCGTAGGCCACATGTTTGGCCATAGTGGGATAAAAACAATAACAACAAATAGAAATATAATATTTCACATTTTGAGTATAGTCAATTTTTTTCTTTCAACACAGTTTGGGGAGATTTAATCCACATTGTTGTTTCCCACCCTGGGATATCCTTTGCATCCAGTGGCTTCCGGATTGAACATCTGGATGGGAAGAGATGTCAATAGATTTTTTGTTGTAAATATTTAACTGTAAATATGGTTAACCATACACCGACCGTCCGCAGGGAAAAACGTGTTACGACCCTAATTGTACCCGAGTAACTTAACTTCCTTTTTTACATTTAACTTATTGGAGCGTAAATTTTTTTTTATCTAAACTCATGAGGATAATTTCAATAAATAAAATTCAAACTATATTAATGATTTATGTGGAAAAAGTTTTCGGGGTATATACTCCCATAGGTAACAGGTACTTCCGGTTGCTCGTGCCATGTTTAATCCTTCAAATAATGAACAAACGTCATTAAAGACTATAGACAAAGTAACGCATATAGGACATATGAAAGATAAAAAAATTTGCAGCAAGGAATGCTGTGGAAGAATGTCTGTAATGAAATATAATAATATAAGAATGAATGAATGAATTATATATATATTATATATATACATATATCCTGAAAACATCCGTAGGGTAAAGTGATTTTATCACAATTTAAAATGGTGAATTAGAATTATATTGTTGTTATCATTGTTACTGTTACTGGGAATGCTAGCCAACTTTGAAGACCTGATCTGCCAACGCAGGCTTCCGATTGGCAGGTGCGCCACGACGTGAGATTTCCAGGATCAGATGGAAACCTACTTTTTTAGTCTTGGAAAACATTCCCAATGTTTAATTAAAAACCTTAATAAAATAAACATAAAAATGGATCCATTAAACATGCTCAACATACAGTAAAAAATCAATAAAAACTTTAAATAATTTTACCTTCTGAAACTGTTTCAAAAAATATATTGATATTAAGGCTTCGTTTGCACCATCCAAAAGATTGATCTAAACAAAAAGAAAAAGCATTAATTTTAAGTTTCTACTCATCTTTTAATTATGTGCTGGAAAATAAAAAATTTCCCCATGAACAAAAATTATTTTCCAAGTACTTAACATTTCTTTTAAATATGTAAATATATCACAAAATCTCGAAATATTGATAATTTCCTTCGAGAAACACACCAACTACATTTGACCTACAAAAGCAGTTTTGTAATAATAATGTTACTGCATGTAATACTACTACTACTCAGATGTGATGAAAAGATTGTTGAAAACTTGTATAAAAAAGAAAATAAATTAATATATTTATACAATATGAAGAACAAATTATCGTGAGTTACTTACAAAAGTTTCATTTCTATAATTTTATATATATTTTTTCTTCATGCTCTAATGTTTTTATTGTTAACAGGGCCGGATTTTCCTATGGGCTAACTAGGCTTCAGCCTAGGGCCTCAGTGATCAGAGTGGGCCTACATTCAAATTGTTAGCAAAATTAGAATTACACTCTGCAAAAAACAGTAAACACTGAAACACTAAATCGAAAATAAGGAGAAATTATGAAATAAATTTATCTGAATTGAATTTGCTTTAATCTTAAATGTATTGAATACATTTTATTTAATTTGATAGAAAATATGATAATTTTTATTACATATTTTATTTTCGTGTGACAAAGATTTTTATTATTTGAATTTTGTCTTTGTAAAAATATTGTGTGTTATGTTTGATTAGTTATTGTTACAAGTACTATATATGCTGTTGAGAATAAATATCCAAATAAGTGTTCTCGACTTTTTTTTTATTTATTATCCGTGCACATTTTTATAAAGATTAGTACCAATCACAACATGTTTCATTTAACATATTGATATATCACAGTAATGATGTATTTAATTATCTCTCATGTAATTTACAAATTTAAAATGGGAGGTGAAAGGGCCTGTAAGTGGAATAGCCTAGGTCCTCTTTTCATCTAAATCCGGCCTGATTGTTAAAATCAAGTTAAAGTATATTATCGCAAATTCTTATATAACAGAGCTATTAGGCTTGAGTCTCTCCCCCTCCCAAACTCATAAGCGAAATGTACATGAGACTTAGTGTAGCAGATTCTATCTGTAGTGTACGTCAAATAACTGTTTCGCTGCCAAATTAGAGGTCGGCAAACGGCGATAATTAATTCAACTTAGTTCGTTACTTATGGGCTTATTTTTATGACGACCTGTCTATCCTCTAGACCGGGGTCTCCAAACTACGGCCCGCGGCCAAATCCGGCCCGCCAGTGTCAGCAATCCGGCCCACGACGGCGAATAGTTTATTGTTGCTGTAATAAGTTGGAAAAAAAAAACACAGAATGATAATAACTCGGTTTTATTGAGTTTGCTGAGTAAAGCTTAATGACAAGCACAATACGTAGAAAATTTAACTTAAGCATAACAACTAACAAATAATTGAAATGAATCCCACTGACATTATAAACTAGTGAACATCCCGCGGTTACCCTCGGTAGTTATGTTAGGGTAAAGAGTATCGCATATGTATGTATATCGATGTTTGGAATGTATATATCCTGAATCAAACATAAACCTGCTCTCTCAGAGCGCGTACTCATGACTAGTCTAGAAAGTATAGATAATGGCAGAAAATTAAAAAACAGTTTTGGCCCCTTGGTACTTACTGAGTTAACAGTACGGCCCGAAGGCTGAAAAGTTTGGAGACCCCCTGCTCTAGATAATTTTTTATGACATTCACATATGAAGTCATTTTCTTATTTCTGGTTTTTGTTGTAGGAGGTCCTTTTCTCGTGTGAAATTTTTCATTGTCACCAAGTGAATTTTTCACTGTTACCTTGTGATATTTTCAATATTCTCATAGCATCGTTAAAAATAAGAAACACTTTTTAGTTAATATTATTTATAAACTTTTAATTAATTGTTTTTTATTATTAATAGTTAATATCATATCTAATAATCACCATTTATAATCCTTTCACATCTGCTACTGAAGACTGCTTATTTCTTATTCTTGTTATAATTCTTTATGTCCTACATGTTTTGAAAAATTATCGTGTATTTAATTACTAGAATCCAGCTCTAATTAGATCTGAATATAATACAAAGAATTGCAGACAACGAATAGTTTTTCTAAACTTTTTGTTAGGTGGGATCTTGATTATATTACAAGAAGTAGGTATAAATTCTAAAGTAGTGTCAAATTTATTAACTGCAACCGGCAGCAAATAGCGAATCGTGGTAATTTAAGACTACTACTGATTGTGAAGATTTTTTTATAGCAGCGCACCAGGGTTTATCCTTCTCATTAGGAAGATTTTTGATGTTATTTATAAATTGTTTCCATATCATTGTCTTCATTTTCTATGTATAAATATAAATACTAAAATGTACTGTATCTTTCTGATTTTTGCAAAAAGGTAAACTTCCGGCGGGATGGGATAATAAAATTATTATTTTTATTATTATTATTTTTTTTGGGGGGGTAGGATAAATAAATTTGAGAACAACTGTATTAGACTAATCTCCAGCAAGAAAATGAATAAGGTTATTTTTTTTTCTATTGCCTGTTCTTCATTATTTTCATACTATCATCTTTTCGATGTTTCACATTTGCAACAGAAATTCAAAAAGATGAATATTTAAAAAAAAAAAATTATGACCCTAAGAATATCATAAGTATTAACATAACATATAAATAAATGTCTCAATCTTGCAACTTGGCATAAAATACTTACTTCTTGAATTTCCCTTTTCTTTTTGTCGATGCCATCGGTTGAATCACCTAACCGTGGAGAAATATGTCCGTTTGTGGCTGGCTGCTGACAGAACAGCCTTTCCATAATATCGAAATCAAGATCATTTGGACTTCCAGTGTGATCTTTAGCCACCCTGGACCACAAATTGTCTTTACCGACGACTTTAGACAACGGTATCTTACTCCAGTTGAAAGATTTCATTTTAGTTTTTGGTTTTGGTGTATCGATTTGAGGTAAATTCATGTCAACAGCTACTTTTTTGGCTTCAGAAGATATACGCAAGGATAAAGCTGGGGAGGAGGGGTGGGGGAGGGGGAGGGGAAGCCCCACCCTTCATGGGTGGAGGCGGAGGAGGTGGAGGGGGAGGAGGTACACTTGGTGTCTTCTGCAAGTCTGTAACACTCTTTGAACAGTCATTAGAAATTTTATTATCACTTGTGTTATCACATTTATTAGAATTAAAACTATCTCTGGTAGGGGTGACTTCATCAGAAGTCACGAAGCTATCACACTGGCTGGAAATGTTACTGGTTTCTAAGTTATGAGAATGGCTCTTTAAGCTTTGATTAATAGAGTCAGGTTTGCAGTGAATGTTCGTAACATCGGATGGCACTTCTTGGTTTTCAGTGACACACTGTCTAGTCACACTTGGAGAAGACACTGATTGTTGTTTCGTAAATGGTCCTTTCCATTTATTGCAAAAGGGTAGTGGACTAGAGCTTAGATCATATGGCGTAGGCGGAGGATAGTGATGGTTTGGCGACAACAGAGCAGTAGGAGTGCGCATGCCATCTGATGGACAGAACGACAACTGATTAGGTCTCGTCTTTTTGCCTGGAGTAACCTCACAGTCATCGGCCTGTGCGTTTTGTCTATAATGGCAAGAACAATGGCATCGAAGTCCACCAAGTTTAGAAGCTCTGAGCAAGCGATCGGCTTCAAGTTTGCTTTCCAAAAGAGTTGCACGATGGACAAGAGTTTCTGCAGTCTCCCATATTAATTCGGAGAGAGGTTGGTTTAGGTCAGTTCTGAGCAAGTGTTGAAGAATACTGAGAAAAGGTATTTCTTGAGAAGTTTCAGCTACCTGAAATAAAAAATAGAATGCAATAAAACATTAAAATGATGTAATAGAATGCTATAAAACATTAAAATGATGAAATAGAAAATACATTAAAATGATGAAATAGAATATGAAACATCAAAGTGATGAAATAGAATACTATAAAACATTAAAACGATGAAATGAATGCTATAATACATTAAAACGATGAAATGAATGTTACAATACATTAAAATGATGAAACAGAATGCTATAAAACATTAAAAATAATGAAATAGAATGCTATAAAATATTAAAATGATGAAATAGAATGCTATAAAAATATTAAAATGATGCTATAAAATATTAAAATGATGAAATAGAATGCTATAAACTATAAATATAAATCTCAAAGACAACTAATATAAGAACAAAAAACCACATAAATTACAATTGATTTTTAAATATAGATCAACAATGTGGTATTGTAAACAACCATAATTTTTATAATTTGTTTTAATTTTTTATTTATTTGTATTAATTTTTTATTTTTATATTAATTATTTTATCGGTATTAATTTTTTATAATCTAATTTTTTAAAGAACCATAATTTATTTTCATTTTTAAAAAGCATCAATACAGGGACGCTGAGATAGAGGCCTGTCTCTTAATAGGTAAGCTTTATTTTGAAAATATAACTGGTAATTTTTTTGTAATGTTTCTTAAATTTTGAAGAAAGACTAAAAACATGAAAAAATGTAAAAATGTATTTAAATATTAGAAAAATATTTTATTTCAATGTCTTCTATTTTATTTCTCACTAGAAGATCATATCCTGTGTCAATAACGTGATAGCTGGGATCACGATTTATATCTACGTAATTTCTTTAATTATTTGTATATTTATTTGAAAAACAGCATATATTTCATGTTAAAATTGTACTCAACAAGTAGATGTTGTTTATAAACAATGAGTTAGAATACACAAGTCTGTTTGGATTAACACACTTTTGTGAACTATATTTTTAGACATGGATATAAAAAACAATTCAATAAAAACCATTTGACTCATTATAATTTTCCGCTTGGTTACAAGAAAAACCCCAATCAAATATTAAAATACTTATTAATTGAGCTATTATTATTGAGCTACTTAGCATTTATAAGGAACAAAAGTTTTTATTTATTATACATTGTTTATTTATTTTTTTATATGAAATATATAATATTCCAGTATTCCTTATTCAAATGATTATAGTAATTATGAATATATTCAAAACTATTCCTCTTAATTTTTAAAATACGGAACTGTGTGTTTAAATAGGCTTTAAAATTTGTTAAAGATCAGAAGTTAAAACACCAAAACTTGTTTATATAATTCGTTTTAACGAATCTAAAAATCAAGTAAGAAAAATTAGTTCTATTTAAATTCAAGTTCAATAACAATATGCATATAAAAAGATAACTTACTGTTAATAAAGAAAGGGATTCTCTACAAATTGCATAATAGTTTGTCATAACTTTATTTCAACAAATAATGTTTCAATTAGATATGTCCTAGATATTTTAAATTAGTTATTTATTAAAAGTGTTATATTTAATTTTATGCATCTGAAAAAAAGCCCGGAAGTTTTGATTTTAATTTTATTAAATCAAAATAATTAAGATTAAATAAATTATGGGGCTAATTTCTTAAAATTAAATAACAGACACAGCTTTCTTACTTGTAAAAATAATAAGAACAATGTTATAAAAAATTTTTTGGTAATTTTTAATAGCATAATTTATTGTTTATTTCTAATAATATTTTGAAGCAAAGCGCTGAAAAATAGTTTTATATATATGTATATACATAAATGTTAAAATTTTAGTAAAAGAATTTAAAAAATAAAAATAAAAAAAATATAATTTATTGATAATAAAGGCATTATACGACTTCATTAAGTAATTCAAAGGATTGTGCGTAGGCAAAATTAAAGCCGTGAAAAATTCCTTTTAAAAAGAACTTATGATTAAAGTAATAATAAGTTAAACTTATGATTAAACTTATGGTTAAAGTTAAACTTATGGTTAAAGAACTTATGATTAAAGTAATAATAGTTGGTATTTAAAAACAAAAATTGGTAATGCTTCAACTGAAACTTGACAGATATCCATATAATAAGAAGTCATTTTATCAAACTGTTGTGATTAAAAAAATTTATAGAATGCTTGGAAAGATGATAAAATATTTTTGTACGTCAGCAATAAATTAGATTAATAGACAATTTTCATAAATTCTGCTTTTTCACAGATGGCCACTGAGTTAAGATGCTAATTTATGTATAAAAAAGACTTAATATGTTACGTCATGGAGTAACAATAATAGATATTACACATTTCATATCATAGATCATCCAGCGATGACATTTTCATTAATTATTTCTTTTTAAAATAATTTGTTATCGCTGCTTTGTTTTCAAAATTGAAGTTAAAGCATTTAAGCTTAACTTAAAGCATATATAAAATATTTCGGTACTTACGTATTAACGGTACCTTGGCGACAGACTTGGCGGTTTTAAGTGTCGCCAATCTTTATTATTTGGAATAAAAATATTTTGAAAGCGTTTTTGATTTTAAATGAAGTGTTTCATATATATTTTATTATTTCGAACAAAAATTTTAAGTGTAGATTGGCGCCAAATCTGTAGCTGCGGTTGGCGCGTGTGCTCTTTATTGGCGCAACTGTCGCCAAGGTACCGTTAATATATAAGTACCAATATTTCTATAAGGGGATTATCATCAATAAACCTGACGCAAGATAGCGAAAAATACATCCATGTGAGAGCTTAGATCAACGCCATCTGGTCCAGAAAATTGGCCTTCATCGGTTGACCTTTGTTCATCGAAGACATCTAGTTGCACAGCTAAGTCTGAATTGGCACCCTCTTTACATTCTTTCCTGTGTAGAAAAAATATAGACGAGTTTTTAGTTCATTAAAAATAAAAACATTAACAATAATCAAAAATATTATTTAAATATTAAAAATAAGTGACAAGTATCATTAAGATCTCCTATGTGCAAGTATCATTAAGATCTGACTTCCCAATGAAGTCAGATCATGTGTACTAACAGTGGACGAGGTGGAATCAACAATAAAACAGTGGTCGAGGTGGTGGGACAACTGGGTGACGAATCGGACTTAAGTTGGATATGGGCATGATAAATCTATAAGACTGTATTTATAGAGCGGAGGATGTAAACTTCTTTGGGGGCTTTTTGCTCTAAATTGTGATGGCTTAAGAGAACAGCGTTGGCTTATTAAAAGGTGTTGTAGCATTTTTTTCTCATTGGAAGATTTCATTTCATTCTCAGGAGAGAGGAATGTATATTCTTTGACAAGTACATAACCCATCACTCAAACTTGACAGCAGACAAGCAGTATTATGGGTAGTCACATTACATTCAATTAGTGTTTTGTACTAATGACAACAACCTATCATTCAAATCTAATAACAAATACCCAGTGACATTGTATAACGAGATTCATGAAATTAGCAATTGTCTGTGCGATCTTCAAAGATCGAAATGATTATAGATGGAATATGGACTATACCATGAGTTGTTACACTGTGATTGGTGATAGACCATGAGCTCAGAAATGCCTATTCCAATAAGAAGTGAAGGAAACCCACCCTCTAGGTGAATTTTCTTAAGGGAGGTTTTTGGAGAAGAGGAAGGAGATAGTTCTGCGGCGAGTCGACCCAGAAGTGTTGCTTTTCTTCTTTTTCTCTGAAGTGATTGAATAGGCCGGAGTTTCCACCAATTTTTCAAAATGAACCCTTGGTTTCGTGTATCACGCCGTGTGAAAATTAAGGTCTGCCGTAGACCAGACACTTTACATTCGACGTAGACTCGAGAACTCTGAAAAATTTACCACCTTGAAGTGAACTGTACTTGTGATTTAATCGTGTACTTGTGATCAAATTTGATTTTAATTTTCCATTTCCTTGCATAATAACACTTCTGTATATTTATATATATATATATATATATATAGTTTTTTGTAAATAAAAATAAAATGTTCCCATGAACTTGAAAGTGGCCCTCTTTTTAAAGCCATTATAGATCTAATACATGCCGAGACGTCGAGTAACAAGTATAATAAATTGATGGGTCACATCTATGCAAACGCAAGCAGAAAAAAATATTTTGAAACTAGAACTATGTGATTTGGGACAAGCTAGTTAGAAAATTTATCTGAATAGTTGTGATCATTCCTCTGCCATTAAAAATCTAAGTAACATGCTAAATTAAAGAACATCCGCATTCTTTGGACACCCCGATGAAATTCCATCCTCAGATATGCGCCGCAGTCGAACATTCATTTATCAATTTATTCAAAGCACATCTACATAATTGAACACCTGATTTATCAATATAAAAAAGTGCTCTCGAAGCATTGCACACCAATCGTAATTCCCTCAAACCACCACCCATGATTGTTCATAAAGATTTCCATTTGGTGGCGTGTCACGTTTGAATGAATGAAAACGCATTTCTCATCTCGAAGAAATTTTCACGTTTTTTCGTGATATGTTTTATGTTTCTCGTCTATCAGAATCAATTAAGCTCACATTGTGAAACATTCCGCTTTTTATTTTGATTTTTTTATGCTATTTAACCGCTCGTTTAACTAGTCTTTGAGAGAAAAGAAGAAAAAAGAACAGAACACTTTTTTTTTCTTTTTCTTCCTTGAAGGGTGCCAAAAAATGCGGGCGTAAACAAGGTATGGAATAAATTAATTTGTTCGCCACAAAAAAAAAAAAAAAAAGAAGTCTTTTCAAGTGTTTTCTGCAAGGAAAAAGATTGTCGTAGTTTCCGTATAAAGGTAAAAGATCGTGAGAAATTTGGATTGAAAATAAGAAATTAGACAACATTAATGATATGAATACAGTATGGGTGTATCTCTTTATCTTTATGAGTAAAAGTATTAATGAAAATGCTTGATTATAGATGTCAAACTTATGTTACTTTTTATTGTTTCATGTAAAGATTTTGTATCAAAATGTATGGCGTTTTCTTATAACAAAGTGATATTTAACCTTTAACCAACCAACTATAACTAACCTTGAATAGTGTTTCTAATTAGATGCATGAAAGTTAAAGGTATACATTTTTCTATACATATTTCATGAGTTACATTGTTTCAAGCGCATAAGAATATTTTTAACAAAAAAACGGCACTGTTACACAATAAAGAATATTCTTTGCGATATAAATTTTAGATATGACGTTCGCAAATAGGCAGACATAGAATAAAACGTTGTCTGAGTTCTGTAAAAAAAAATGGCATATTTTTGTTCTTCAACTTCAACAATTTTTTTTCTCATCCTAGACAGTTTTTATTCTATAAATTTAACAATAAATGTTTTCTCAGATTTAATTTAGTTTCTAAAAACTTAGCTAAATACTAGTAATGACCCGATATTTAGTGAACGTGTGAACGGTAAAAAAATTGTTGTTGGTTGTTTCTTATCCCAGGTGGTAGACAGCAACATCTAGATCAAGTTCAAGAACCCGTGTGGTCTCAGGGAAGAAGGGACAGCTTTTGTTGTAATGGAGCAACCGTATGTAGAAATCTGAGTTGGCTCCGTGACGCAGACTTTTTACGGGGTAGGGTTGTCTAATTGTAGCTATGCCCAGGACCATATTAGATATGATTACACTGAATAAAGAGTTAACTGTGTTCTGTCAAAAATTGCATCTTTTGTTCCACAACTTATCATCCTAGACAGTTCTTATTTATAAATTTCGCAATACATTTTTCTCAGATTTAATTTAGTTTTCATAATTTCCATACCAGGTCATTACCAGTATTTAGCTAACGTGTCAATGGGCAAAAATTTGTTATTGTTTTCTTATCCCACTTGGTAGACAGCAACATCTAGACCAAGTAAAAAGAACCCGTGTGGTTCAGGAAAGAGGGACAGCTGCATTTGTGATAGAGCAACCATAGGTAGAAGTCTAACTTGGCTCCGTCGCTGACTTTTTACCGGCAGGGTAGTGCTCAAAACAGTCATATTAGGCCGGGCCCATATTAGATATGATTACGTTCGTAAATAAACAGACACTGAATTAAGAGTTAACTGAGTTCTGCAAAAAAAATAGCATCTTTTGTTCCTCAGCTTCTCATCGTGAACAGTTTTTATTTTATCAATTTCACAATAAATGTTTTTTATCACATTTAATTTAATTTTTTAAAATTTCATTCATACCAGGTCATTACCAGTATTTAGCTAACGTGTGAATGGACAAAAATTTGTTGTTTCTTATCCCACTTGGTAGACAGTAAACATCTAGATCAAGAACAAGTGTGATCACAGGGAAGGAGGGACAACTTCTGTTGTGATGGAGCAACCATAGGTAGAAGTTTGACTTGGCTCCGTGACGCTTTTTTACGGGCAGGGTAGTCAGCCTTACGCCCAACAGTCATATTTGGCAGGGGACCTACAACTTAAAGTGGATTCCGGACCTTTACAAACGTCCATGGCACCGCCAAGACACAAATCCGAAACCTATGGCACCGAGCACCAAAATAGTCACTCGCCCTATCAGGCCTGGACAAAAATTTTTGGTGTTTCTTATTCCACTTCATCTAAATCAAGCCTACGAGCCCATATGGACTCATGGTTGAAGGGAAAAAAGGACAGCTTCTATTGTGACAGACCACCCGTAGATAGAAGTCTGACTTGGCACCGTGGCGCTCTACAATCATATGAGACCAGGACCTACGACTTAAAGTGGATTCTGAATCAATACAAACATCCATGAAACCGCCGGGATTCGAACTCCAAGCATGTTGCACCGAGTGCCAGAGCGCCAGTGATTCGGCCAAACAGGCCCTGGACGAAAAAGTGATCCCCATCAGTAAAGCGTGTTATAAACACTTGTAATGAAATGTGTTGTATTTGTTCAACTATCTGGTAAGAAATTGAAGGATTTTTTTTCTTTTGACATGAAATACTGAACGATTATTCAACAATCTTTATAGTATTCAATTTTCCTCCCTATCCAAAGAGGTGAACAATTTCGTAATAAAATGTCAACAAATTAACGAATTCATAGGTCAAAGAATGGTTAATAATTTACATATTGTTAGCTAATACAAAATTGAGTTAATGCAAAAATAAAATGTTTATTACAACCGAAAATTATTAACTGGAAGAGATTGGCATTGAAGCGAGACAGATGGAGAGCTGTTGTGTTGGAGGCTCAAGCCTCTACAAGGCTGTAATGCCAATAAAGATGAAGAAGAAAATGTTTATTTAGCAATTAATCACTTTTCCTTATTAAATTGTAATCTGGGATTTAAGTAGATGACGTTAAATAAATACTTAGTAACACCACTATGTCTT
>BPLR01005910.1:0-43605 GCA_021605095.1 Caerostris extrusa
ACTATTTCCAAAAGTTATTGGATTAAGTTATGCTAAGATGTTATTATTCTTTCAAGAAATTAAAAAGCATTTAAACTGAAATTAGTATCAATTTTTAAGTCCCTTAGTAGTATGCTATGGTACTTCTGTATCTACTTTGTGCCTTGAACAATAAAAAGAATATAAATTTTAATCAATTACAAAATTTAGTAATTTTTTTATGGTATTAACCAATAAAAGGAAAAATGATATACTGCATGATGTTTTTGTGTTTTTTTAATAATATATAACATTACCATATGAATATCTAAGTTTTATGATCATTTCAGATTTATCAAAGGACTATTACTGCAATTAATTGTCCAAGGGATCATAAAAAACAATTAGAAAGTATGTTAAAAAGAAAATGTTTTCTAAAGCTAAAGCTAGAATGCAAAAATTTCTGTTCTGATAAAATAACAGCTTGTTGAAATCATTTATTCAATACTAGAAGTAGCACAAGAAAATTATTTCAGCCAATAATGTGATAAAAGAAAAATATCAATAAAATAAGACCAATTTTTTTAATACAGCAAACCAAATTCAAAAGAC
Source organism: Caerostris extrusa (assembly GCA_021605095.1). Lineage (NCBI taxonomy): Eukaryota > Metazoa > Arthropoda > Arachnida > Araneae > Araneidae > Caerostris > Caerostris extrusa. The sequence continues at coordinate 571 of BPLR01005910.1, forward strand.
ACTTTTTAGTAGTATCACAGGCAATTTTCCACAGTTTCTGATAATTGTCAGTAATGGAAGGAGTTAAAGGGAGTGGTATAAATGACAAACTCTATACACAGTAGAAATCTGTGTACATTTCAACAGCGTTACGATGACCAACTAGCTGTTTGTAAGCGACAATTGCCCCCTCGTAAAATTGTCAATTGTGGGAACTGCCTTAGGTGTGTCATCATAGAGACATCTCTTAATCTACATATTTCTTTGGAAACATAGAAGTTCTCCGAGTATGGATTCTATAGAGACTGTTGATTTATACACCATGTCCTTCCTTTCTATTCATACAACATTTTCTTCTCCATTATAGCCAAGTGATTAATTTGTGTTTCAGATCATCTGCACAACCTGTTCAGCTCCATTTTTCCAGAAATTTGCATATTTACACAACCTATATAAACATTGTAAGTGCAACACGCTTCATAAAAATTAAAAACAAAAGGCTTATACACAACAACACTGAACTTATTCATTAAATGTACAATACATATATTTAAATTCATGCTTATCTAAAACACCTGAACATATTTATATATGCACATTCATACTTACAAACACATATGCATACAAGACATCATACACACATACATGTATTGTATGGTATATATGAATAACATATATTGTGTGTATACACACACATTGTCATGTACAAACATACATACATACATGTATAAATAAATACATATATACATTATCATATATGCAAAAAAACATATATACACATAAACAAAAGATACATGTATGCTCAAGGGGCATAGACATAATGTCAAAAAACATACATACACATGCATAAGTACTGATATAAGCTGATAACTTGATATATGCAAACAAACATGCATGCACACACTATACCTGTATTAAGACATGACAAATATATTTTCTTACATTCACATATGTTTATATATAGTATATAAACATATACTTGTAAACATTCCCATACATGTACAAATACATATAAACATTCATTTTGCATACATCCACATACAATCATGCTTACTGGGGGAAAAAAAAAATTAATGTGTATATATTTAAGCATGCACCTTTACTCATACCAATACATCACTATTCATAAAAAAATACACATTTAGATATACATATGTGTGAACATACATATGTAGAAATACTTTGGTATATAAATAAACCTCTAATTTTGAAAGGATTAATTTGCTTTGCAAAAATGTGAATTTGAATTGCCAAATATGTATAAAATATTCTAGTACTTCCTTTTTTTTTGCAAATGATTGTACATAGGATCAAGAAAATATTAATTTCAATGAATTTTTCAGTAATTTATTTATTGATTGATTGATTAAATTGCTTCTAAGGTAAAATGTTACCCAATTTGTAACATTTTTATATTTTAGAAGTATAACTTTTGTAATTAAAGATTGGAAAAATAGCATTTGAGTATTTTGTTTGATATTTGAATTGATATTTTGTTTGGTATTTGTACATTTTCAACTCAAAGAGGTATTCTATCACAAGGATATAATGGCAAATTTAAAAAGAATATGAAATAATGCAACTATAAAAATTTACCTCTTTATCCCTAAGGTTTAAATCTCCTGCAAATATTGCAGTAGTATTATCAGGTGCTGCTAAAACTTCTTTAAACATAAGCTGCAACTGTACTTTTCGCTCTTCTGATCCTTCTCTAGTACTTTCAAGGTGTGAATTCAGTAATAGTAAAGTTTTGTTTTTGTATACAGCCTAAAATGATATATTTATAATTACTTGAAAAAAAAAAAAGAAAATGATATGTTTACTCACAATATACTACTAAATTTATTACTATTTTCTAATTTAAAAAGAAATTTACGGTTAAGGAACAAATTCTCATTTTAAAAAAAAAAAATTTGCATTAATTAAAATAAAATGCAAGGCATAGCCTCTTAATCAATAATATTCACTATTTTATGCAGAAAAAAAGTATACACTTTAGTTTAATACATATTATTTTTTAGAAATAATTTTTAAAGTAAAGCCTGTTATCTTCTTTTCTTTTTTAAAAAAGGATGAATTCTTAGTTTTTAATATTACTACACAATAAGATATATTATAATATATCACTTTTCAAATTAAAGTAAAAGTGAAATTTTTCACCTTTTAGCTGAAATAAAAAGAAGATAAAATAAGAATTTTTAATTATAAATTAGGTAAAAATAAATTACTTTATATTTAATTTTTTCAGTTAAAATAATATTTTTTCTTGTTTAATCAACAATTCTCTCAAACCTAAAATTAAATATATTTTTATGATAATAAGTTTTAAAAATAAAAAAAGATTGTACATTTTTCAAAAATTTGTATGATTTATTGATGAAAGTCAACCAGAAACAAAAAGCACTTACATCTATTTTTTAAAGCATTTCTCATCATTCTTGTCTCAAAATCAATAACTTGGAACTCTTTATAGTTGACAGTAGACTTTTTTAAAAGAGTTCCAACAAAATATCCAACTTCATTTCCAAACAAACAATGGTAATTGGGTAGATTTTGCAAAATATACTGAGCAGATTCAGGTACAACTTCCTGTAAAAAGGCTATATCAGCTTGCTCACTAAAAAGATTTAAAAAAATGCATAAATAAAAACTGATTTAATATAGAAATATCATATATATATTTTTTATGATAAAAAGTTTTTAAATAAATAAAATAGTTTTTTTAATTAAATAAAACAAGATTTAATATACATTTTTTATATAACACATAAATGCACCAAAAATGGTGTACAATTGTTAAATTCCAACAATTAAATATCACAATAACAATTTCTTAAAATTATTTATACATGCATTTGCAATACGCATAAATCACACCACTTTTACTTTTCATTTTTTTTTTGTTCCAGAGGATTGTTATATTATTGAGTTCAATCCAGTTTTTGGATATTAAAGAGATTATTTAATGGTTTAGTTTCCATTTTTTGATTAAAAGTTAATACTTAAAATATTAGAAAAATACTTTTATATAACGTTCTCTAATTTACTGAAAACTAGGAGATGCAAAAAAAAACTTTTGACAATAACACACTAGCTACATTATTTTCATTTATATCCTTTTTATCCAAACACGTGAGTTTTGAATTTGCTGAGTATCAAGATATTGCCTACTAGCGAATATTTGCTTTAAGAATTCATTATGTATTTTATAAAATTGTTAAACATATATGTTTCTTACTAAATGAATTAGAAAATTAAAAATTAATTCAATTAATTTCGATTAAATTCCATTAAACCCTGTAAATGTGAGCAAACATTCCTATCAATGAATATTAAAAATTTGATTAATAGAAACCTTTTAATTAAATCAACAAAATATGCATAAAATCCTATATATTTTTACTAGATTGCATTGTTAAGTTTCCATTTTGTATTAATTTTTAATAATTTTGTTGCATTAAATAAGTTAAAAATTAAATTTAGCTTATAAAATATAAGTAATTATAAAATATAAGTTTATGTTTTATATTAGAAAAATGTTTTCCCAATCAGGCTATTTGTAGATACTACTAGGTTTAAATAGTAAATCATCATAAATTTCAATAAATAAATTGATTTATATATAATAAATGCAAAAAAAAATTTAATTTTAATCAGTGGTTGATGAATATTTATGTAAATAATTATTAGTATATAGATTATTCAATAAATTGAAGAACTTGTAAATATATATATATATAATACTTGCTTTAAGACTTCATAGAACTTTATGTATATGCATTGATGCATTTTTAAAGTATTTTAAATTTTATATTAAATTGCCTCAATTATTCCAATCATTCTAATTAAGAAGGCAATAACAATAATTACATAAGCTTTGAAAATTTTGAAGTACATGAAATAAGAATTTCTGATGCTACTAGTTAACTATTACCAAAATGAATACATGACCAAAAAAAATTGTATAAAAATTGCTTTTATTAAATAAAAAACTCAAATTTAAAAAAATCCTAATGAAATTCTAATAAATTTCCCCTGAAGAATCAATTAGCTGAATTTCAAAAACAATAAATTGCATCTCCATATTATATCTCTCATACAAAGAATATTAATAAGAACTTAAATATACATTTAGTTCAATGAAATATAAGAATATATATCATAAATATCGACTTACTCTAAAACTGCTTTACAAACGGCTTTAGTTCGGAGTACCAAATTTTTTTCACATAAACCAGCAATATTCCATGTAATGAATTTTAAAGTACAACTTTGCTGTACTATTTGATTTCTGGTTGATTCCAAACATAATTGGTCAGTTGATATATCAGAACGTCTTTTCCTGTGAGAGCTACTTGCTCCATGACAAAAAGCTGATTCAGCAAGTACAGCTGTAGCAGCTGCAGCAAGAGCCTGACTACTGTCACTGTAAATGGTCAACAGAAATTTTAATATAAAAATTTTAATCTAACAAAAACTCTTCACTTTTAAAAATTTATTTAGTAAAATGTATGCAATTTGAAACAAATAGTTCATCCATTCTAAAATTACATTTACTTACTCTACAACAACAACAACCTCTGCTTCTTTTTTATCATTTACCCGAACTGCTCCTTTATTGCTAATGTCTTCAAAGAAATCATTCACAGAACGCTGTAAATAAATAAAGATATAATGCAGACTACTATCATTCAATCAACACAAATAATTAGTAAATAATAGTAAAAATTTTAATACCCTTAATTTTAAAGGCATAAATATGACTAATAACAAAAACATGGCATTAGACACTAAATAAAATAAATTCTTATTTACTGATGGACTAATAAATCCTTTTACTAATGGAAAATATTCTTAGTTTAAATAGGCTTGTTATATTCACTTGTTATATTATACAAAAAGTTAAGAAAACAAAAATTGGCAATTATGTAACCATGAAAAAAGACTTAATAAATTATATATATATATATATATATACACTGAAGTGACAAAAGTCATGGGATAGCAATATGCAAATTTTCAGATGGCAGTAGCATCGCGTAGAACAGGTATAAATGAGCAGTGCTTTCATTTCTGTTCAAGTTATTCATGTGAAGAGGTTTTGACGTGATGATGACCGCACGACGGAATTAACAGACTTTGAACGCGGAATATTAGTTGGAGCTAGACGCATGGGTCATGCCATTTCGGAAATCGTTAGGGAATTCAGCATTTCAGATCCACTGTGTCAAGAGTGTGCCGAGAGTATGAAATTTCAGGCATAACATCCCACCATGGACAGCGCAGTGGTCGACCGCCTGCACTTAACGACCGAGACCGGCGACGTCTGCAAAGAGTCGTAAATTCTAACAGACAAGCAACACTGCGTCAAATAACCAGAAATCAATGTGGGACGTACAAGGGACTTGTCTGTTAGAACTTGCGGAGAAATTTGGCTTTCTTGGGCTATTCCAGCAGAAGACCGATTCGAGTGCCTTTACTGACAGAACGACATCGCTTGCAGCGACTCTCGTGGGCACGTGAGCATATCGGTTGGTCCCTAGATGAATGGAAAACCGTGGCCTGGTCGATGAGTCACGATTTCAGTTGGTAAGAGCTGATGGTAGGGTTCGAGTGTGGCGCAGACCCCACGAAGCCATGGACCCAAACTGTCAGCAAGGCACTGTTCAAGCTGGTGGTGGCTCCGTAATGGTGTGGGCTGTTTTTTCATGGCATGGACTTGGTCCTCTGGTGCGACTGGACCGGACATTGACTGGAAATGCTTATGTTCAGCTACTTGGAGATCACTTGCAGCCATTCATGGACTTCATGTACCCAAACAACGATGGGATTTTTATGGATGACAATGCGCCATGTCACCGGGCCACAACTGTTCGCGATTGGTTTGAAGAACATTCTGGACAATTCCAACGAATGATCTGGCCACCTAGATCGCCCGACATGAATCCCATCGAGCATTTATGGGACATTGAGAGGTCTGTTCGTGCCCAAAAATCCTGCACCATCAACTCTTTCACAATTATGGACGTCTATCGAGACAGCATGGCTCAATATTCCTGCAGAAGACTTCCAACGACTTGTTGAGTCCATGCCACGTCGAGTTGCTGCACTTCGCCGGGCGATAGGAGGGCCGACACGATATTAAGAGGTATCCCATGACTTTTGTCACTTCAGTGTATAAATAAATGATTACAAAATTATAAAGGATCATTTATTGCAGGAAAAGAATTGGACTGATGATGATCTTTAATATCGAGGAAACCAATCATTTGCTAAATTATGAAAGAATGTTCAAAGAGGGCATTGGTTTGATCCTCAGGTGACACCATGCCTCCAAATATCGAAGAATTTAATAAAAAACTTTCAAAGAGCTCAAAAATAATCAGGCTAAACAGTCAGATCAAATTTTTACCGAACTTTTAAAAAATGGTAGTTAAGCAGTAAAAAGTACGCTGATTCAATAGAAGCTTGAAATATGGAAAGAAATCTTCCCAGTATCATTGATAAGAATTTTCACATTACCTATGCCATTCTCATAAAAAGAGGGATTTCCTGTCTTGTAATTATACACACATTAGTTTAATATGTTGTTCCTATGAAGTTTCATTTAATATCCTATTTTATCATCTAATTGCATTTGCTGCAGAAACCATTGGGGATTATATATAAATGTAGTATTTGAAAGGGAAGATCCGCTGTGGATGAAGTTTTTAACTTGAGGATTAATTTTAGAAAATTTGAAGTAAACTCTCACCATTTGTTTATACATTTTAGAACTCCACATAATAACCTCAAATGCTATTATGAGAGCAACAATTTGCTTTGTCATATCTACCAAACTTATACGGCTAGAATACGTATATGAATGTAATATGGCAAATGAATCATTACTTCCTAGTAAACTCAGCAATCATTTTGAAACTATACACTTTAATTTAAAAATAAATCAGTAAATTGTTTCTGAGATTGTTTGAAAAATAGCAAACAAAAGCAGTAAATTCTTTCATAAGTATAATTATTGTTTTTGATAAAGCTCAAATAGCTTCTTATATCAGTCTCTGAACTGATAACAATTAATATGAAAGCTCATACTTCAAGCGAGTCACTAATTTCCTGCATGAGAAAAAAAAAAAAAATGTTTTTGATAATGCCGAAATGAAGCAGCAATGAAAATAAGCAAGATTCCACTGTCCAACAATATAGTTAACAGGCATATTATAGAAACATTTTCTGATATTGAGAAAATGTATGCAGTAATAAATTGCAGCATTTACATTGTCATAAATTTCAGTATCCCTTTCAGCAAAACAAAAAAACAAATGTACAATTTTTAGCTTTGTCATTTTATTAACTGAGATAATATTAAATCAGTTCTTTCTTTTGCAAAAAATTAAATGTGCTAGCAAAAGGAGAAAGCATTTAAAAAAAATTTGAATAACTATCTTGATAAATGACAGTTAATATGGAAGTCGTGTGTAGGCATTTGTACAAAAGAATGCCTTCCATTATATGATGTGTTAAGGGCCTTGCATCTTTTGCAAAAAATAAATAAAATGAAAATTTATTGTATCTTATTGGTTTCTTCATAAGCAGGCTTTGCAAGCAAAAACATTGGGATAAAAATTAAGAAGTTTTATATCAAGTAGTTCATATGGTTAAACTTTATTAAAAGCAAGACCTGTCAAATCATGTTTATTTTGAAAAGTTTTCTATCTATATGGCCGATTTTACACTCTGAAGAGAAGTGGCTGTCAAGGGGGCAGTACTTACCCATAAACACAATCTCAGACAAGAAATTATTTCATTTTTCGAAGAGAGGAATCAATTCAACTTTTGTAATCTTCTTTGATGCGAATTTTGGATTGCCAAGTTACAGTATTTGGCCTATATATTTCAGAAGCATGTAAGGGAAAGAAGAAAATATTCTCATATTCATAGATAAAATGAAAATGTTTCAGTGAAAATTACAGATTTGGAAAAAAGAAAAGCTATCGATGGTAATTGGAAAATGTTTCCATATGTAAGAAACACTTGCATAAATAAAACACTTCCAATAATTATTGAGCACTTAACAAGTTTAGAAAAATAATTGAATTCTTATTTTCCATCACTTAATGCTGAACAATATTATTGATAAGAAACCAATCATGGAAATGTCAAGTGATTTTGGTTTAAGATTAACAGAAGTATTAGTAACTAAGCAAAGTGATTATGGATTGTTAATTAAACATAAAGAATTGTCTTTTGAATATATTTTACATATTAATAATATATTTGAATATATTTTACTACAATTTTCAACATCATATTTATGTGAATTACAATTCTTTTACTTTCACCACATATAAATGTAAAAAGGGAGGAAATATTTAATGTATTGACAAGGAAATGAGAAATTGCATTTCAAATATAAGCCCAAACATTGAAGAAATTACTTAGACACATCAAGCTCATGTTTCTCATAATAATCAAAATGAATAAATTTAAGATATGTTTCATTTTTAAAGCCTTTTTTATGTACTATTTGACTTAATTATTATAACATATTTATCAGAAATTTATATATATGTATTAAGCCTAAAATTATTTGTAGGATTTTTAATGTACCCTGACTTCAAAAAGTTTGTGAGCCACTGGGCGGGCTAGTATATTATCAGCAAATCACTAAATTTGCTGAAGATAATAATGTCACCAAAAACCCGTTACATTTAGAGAATATTTTGTAGCATTGGGATTCAAGACTAAAAAATGAAACTATATAAATTTAAAAGCCATTTCTAGTTTTATCTATCTGAATAGTGAAATAAATTTAAACAAAATTTAAAAATAAATAAATTTAGGAAGTAAAATGGAACAATTAATTTTAACAGTGCTTTTTATAAATTGAAAAAAATTAACAGAACTTAAATACTTGAACCACAACACCTATTCTAACTGTTCCTGAAACTTGGACTATAAATAAGAGACATGAATGCCTTAAGGGAGTTTTTGAGAAGATTCTGTGAGGAATTATCATTAATGAAATATAGTGAAGGAAATACAATAATAAGAAATTAGAACTCTTTACAAAGGATTTGGTGAGCTGGTAATCTTATTTATATACTTGCAAAATCTCCAAAGATGTTTTTCAAGCTAAACTACTGATCTGAATGTACAAGCAATTAGATCAGACATTTGGACATGCTAATTTCCAGTAATGTTCAGCAACAACTAATTCCCAACTGCTATGTAATGCCTTCCCATATGATAAATTCCTACACTTTTCAACCAGTCAATCCAGATCATTCCAAATATTAATTGGTGACAAATCTGGGAATCAGACAGGCCAAGAAAGTGAATATTGAAGAGGCAGTTTTCTAACACCCTTACTGTGCATAGTTAAACATCACTCTATTGAAAAAAGATTCATAGTAACCTTACAATGCAACCTCTCTGAAAGACATCCTGAACACATAGCTTGTTGCCATAGTGCTGCATATTCATTACTAGAGGATATCAAATGTCAATAGCAATTCAAACTATCCCCAGTCTGGCCAGATTATGACACTTCAAACAATAGGACACAAAAAAAAAAAAAAAAAAAAAAAAAAAAAAAAAAATCATAAAACTCAAATTGAATCAAGATTTAAGAAATAACCTGCCTATATTCCTCACAGTCCAATCCTGCCATTCTTTAAAATGGAAGTGATAGTGGGTGGGTGGGTGTCTGACAGGTAGATAACAAATAATGAGCATCCAGATTAGCAAATTATTGTCAGTTAAACACCTAGCAATAGCAGAGACAGATATAAGGACTTAAACTTCCTTGCAGTATTACCATAACAATCAAGGTAGGCAATTTTATGCTGACTATCTAACCCCTGTCACCTCAATGATTCTCCTCCGTCCTCTCAAACAGCAGCTGATACTTGCTTCAATGACAGAATAAGCACATCTCTGATAATTGTGGAGTAAATGAACTTCATACCGAGTATCTTCGGATGACTATGTATGGGTTAGGGTGGATACACATCAATACCTTCTACAGATTTTGACTAATATGCAATCAAAATATAGTTTTAATCATTTGTATATATGCTTGATATTAACCTTCAAATCATGTTTCATAGCAGTCCAACAATTACATCTTGATGTTCAAATTAATATAGTAAGTGTATATAAAGAATGAATAGGAGAATCTTATAATCTACTTATGTTTTATCTCCAAATAATTATGCAATAAATTGAGAATGATAAAAAAGTTAATTTTAATTACTAAATTAATTTTATTGATATTTTTTTATAAATTTACTTGTTAAATTAAAAAACCAATATAAACTAATCAGAATAAAAAATTCATATTTATCCTCATATGAACATAGTAGAAAGTATCAATTTACCACATATTTTTAGCTTTGTCAAAAAAAAAAAAAAAAAAAAATGTTACATAAATATATTTATAATTTGCCAGTTAGTGTAAAAGATAGTAAATTTTCCCAGGAAGGAAAAAAAAATTTTTTGCTCATTTTTCAAAAGAGAGTGGCTATAGCAATCTATAAATTAAAGGAATAAAAACATTATGCACAGAGTTCATTATTATACTGGCATTCCCTTAATGAAATGCTTCAGCAGTATAAAGGGACACAATGTTTTCAAGCCTACAACAGAAACTTTGGAATTTTAACAAATTAAATTTTAATTTTTTTTCATAATAATTTTGGTTGTACTCTGGAATTTTTTTTTTATAAATAAATATGCAATACTATAAAGACATAACATACATGATTCATTTAGTGTGTTATTAAGGATACTTTACTGCAAAGGCATTAATGTTTTACAAACAAAAATATATATAATGTGCCCTTAACAATAATAATAAAAAATGAAGAATCAATTAATTTAGAAATGACATATATATATATATGTCATTTCTAAATTAATGGTGATTCTTCACACCTAAAACGAAATATTTCACCTTAAATCACACCCAAAGTAGTTACACCTTCTTTACACCACATGAATTCAGCATAGTAGGAATATAAATCCTGCTGAATGGTATTTTGGCATTATCTATTCCTCATTTAACTGATCTTCACATAATCTTGATACTTTATAAGTGCATTGCTGTCCAAATCTACAAATAGTAACCAGAAATTGTACAATGCTAGAATTTTTCAAGTTCTTTACTTTTATAACTTTTTGAACAGTTTAAAAATATGGTTGTTTTATCAGAGATGTTTCATTAGTATGTTTATAGCATGATTTTTAATTTGAAGTAAAACCCACTTTAATTTTTAGCATAGTAAAACAAAAAATCATCCTTAATGCAACATGCTTTTTCTTTTAAAAAAATTTCCTACATTTCTACAATTCTTGATTTTGATCTTCCAATTTTTGTATTCAGTTGCTTAGTTAAATCTAGAATGCAAACTTCTCTTGTGTAATTGTTCAAATCATCTACTATTTTTGTCAGCCTTCTCAAGCTACCATTCATAGCCTTTTTTTTTTTCAAAATCAACAATAAAGTAAAATTTGTTTCCCCTTTTTCCAAGATCTATGATAATTTTAGGAGCAGTGTTTTTACGTATTTGGATTTTACCACCTATTATTTAAAAATCATGCATTTAAAATAGGCAACATTCCTTGGTTTATTAAAACATCTGACTGAAATGATCCATATCAACAAAAAATTTAATTTGTACTTCAAGTTCATGATAACAAATATTGTTTAGATAGAAACAAATAGTTAAAAAATTGTAAGATTAAGATGTCATAATAATAAATGCTTTTATTAGTGTTTTGTCAGGCTTTTCTGAAATTGAAAAAAATTGAAATAAATCTTGAAACTTTAAACATGCACCATACATATAATGTGTATTCAATTCAGAAGATATAAATGGTTAAATTAATATTAAATATAAAGAAAGGGTGAAAGTCTATGAAACCAGTTGTCCTATAAGAGTGAAGCATCAAATCAATCATTAAATAACATCAAATATTTGATTGTTAGACAAAAAAAATTCATAATTTCATATATATAAATATATACAGATAAAATAATTACAATACAAGTTAGAATTTATTTCAGCATTTTTGTCTCCACATATTATATTACAATGCAAGCATACTTTGCACATAGAGATGCATTTAATCCATGTTCAATTTCAATTCATTTATTAAGATGGACTGCAGATTACTTGCAGGATTCATATCTTCAATTTTTCAATGTTCACCATGCATGAAGAACAAGCCTTCTTTCACAAGAAATTAAAATATTTAAATCTGAAGAACAAGATGGCCACGGCACTGAATAATTCTGCCTAATTCAATGGCCAGAGATTCAAAATAGTATTCAACAGGTTTACCCAGTGTGAATGACTGCAGTCTTGCTGTCAAAGAACATTTGGATGAAAATGTCAGATTTTTGGTATAACAAAAATTTATAACATATTCAATAAATTTTATTTGTCAAAGTGGACTTGGCAAAAGAAACAGGTCCATGATATCAACTAAACTGTAACACATATTAACTTTTGGACTTTACAGGACGAACTATATGATATGGTTTTCTAACCCCCATATTTTTATGTTATGCCTATTAACCTTGCCAGATAAATGAAAAGTTGATTCGTTAATAAGATTGGCACATTATATATATTCAGCACTTACGTAAATAAAGAATCCATAATTGAAATAAATAATAAACAATTATCTACTAAAATACACAAAAAATTTAAACAAGTGATTTCTCTATTTCAATAGAAAATTGCCAACTATATATGTAACATTAAAAAGATAATTTGATTCAAAACAAGAAATTACTTCTAATTCCATTTTCGATCTTGTAAATAAAACTGAGCACATGCTTCATCAGTTCCAGTGATTTCTGCAAACTTTTCACATAAAAGTTGGCACTCAGCTACTTCAGGAATATCTTCACTACCATCACTCTCATCAGAACTCATATTTGAGAATCAGAAAATAATATTTCAGTATTTCTAATTTAAGATTAAATGGTTAGTTTATCTGAAATAAAAATTGTAATTTTACAAAGAAATCATTTAAAAAGCAAAAAAAAAAAAAAAACGTTTTTTAAAAGTTAAATAATTTTTTAAAGAATAATATAAAAAAATTAATAAAATATAAATTATTTAATATTTGAAACACGTATATCATTATATATAATATGCAGAATTTTGAAACTATACTTGAAAATTTCATTTAACTTCATATAAATCAAAGTATAATGCATATTCTAATGAAAGATACATAAAGGAAAATTTTTTAAAATTTTATGAAAAACTTATGAAGAATCTATATATTATAAAAATAATAATTTAGCCTTCACTTTTTCAAATAATTGAAAATTAAACTTAACAATTTTCCTTACAAAAAAAAAAAAAAAAAAAAAAAAAAATTTATTAAAAAAAAAACTTTTTTTTTTTTTAAATTAATTTTTATTCACAAAAATTAACAATCGAAATTATAAAAAAAACCGCAACAAAAAAAGCATTCTAAATAATTAAAATATTTTCTATTTTTACCTCAAACCACATCAATCATTATTTTTTTAATAGCAAATCTTTAAGTAATGAGTAAGTTTATACACAATTATTCTAATTTATTTATGTACTAATTACAATATCTAAAAAATCTGTTATAAACATTTGTATAACAGATTTCTATAGCAATTTTTATTCGAATTTAAAAATCAAACTACTTTTCTTTGTTATGAAAGGATTTTATCAAAAGTTATTTAAATATTTTACATAATTGACAATTGCACAAGAAAAGCGAGTATAACAAATTATTTTAAAGACTTTATTTTTAATCTCTTTTTTAAGATAATTTTTTTTAATCTCTGCAGTCTTTTCATATTATATTAGAAAATCAGACGATTTTTATCAAGCACATCAACATTTTTTGGGACTTTTTGTTTTTTCACTAAACTCTAAAGCAAAAAGCAGGCAAATTTTCCTTTCACTCTACTTACCTTTAAAAGATTTATTACTTATTAATTCTCTGATTTATAGTTTGATAAAAAAATTTCTTTAACTTTTACACCATCAATTTTTAGAAATTTCATGTAAAAAAGTTCTCAATCTTCATTTATGGCTTATAAAAATATTTTTGTCAAACCTAACTTGTAAGACAAGATAAAATATTTTGAGATTAGTTAAATGTCATAAAATTCTCTCACCATGTGCAAGAAATTTTTGTGAATACCTGAAGCTTTATTTTTAAATATTTTTTTAAGATCCTTGCTGTCCCATTGCCACAATTTTTTGAAAAACTAGCATGTAAGCTCTACATCCATTTCAAAACACCATATATATATATATATATATATTATTACAAGCATAAATTTTGAGACTGCGTCTAGTGTCTACATTCTTATAAACTTTCCTTCACATTAACAGCATAGATTAATGAAATTGATGTGATTTTTATCGTGTAAATGGGCAGTCTTTAGGTTAAATTTTCAAGAATAAATAAGCAATTACCATTCTTCTATGCTATATGAATATCTTAAACAGTTCATTACTGGTGTAATATAATTCAATAATTATCTCATTGAAGGAACAATCCATTCCATGAAATATTCTTGATAATTTTGAAAGTAACATACGTAAGTAACAAAATAACATATTATCAAGATTTCCCTTTTAGACCATGATTCCAAAAATTCTATTCGTTTTCTAAATAAATTCAAATCTCCTACTAAATCATTTATGCCTAAAGTCATTAAATAATTAAAAAATCAAAAACTTTCATTATTACATTAAAACACAATTGTCATCCTGATTTTCTTCAGAGTTTAGGATTTCATATAATACTTGAGACTAGATCAGATGTATGGAAGATCATCAATAAGAGAAATTATGTTGTTTTGTTAAAGGTAAATTAGAATATCTAAATTTATATATGAATATTTGAATTATAAAAGAAAGTTTTCTTTTATTTTGTATAATATGAAATTCAAATATTCTAATTTACCTTTACCTTTCTTAACTCTCCACACTACTGGAATTGCAAACGATAAAATGAAAACTGTTTGACCATCCTGTTAAAAGTAGCATTCCTGACATATAATTAAAATTTTTCTTATACATAAGACAATAAAATTGAAGTATTCAATTCTTATCCTAATATTTCACTATGCAATCAAAGTAAGCGTGATATACTAATAAACAATGCTTTTTCAATGCGTATTTTATGCCACTAACACTGCAAAAAATTTAAAGTAGCTTAATCCTAGATTTATAAAACTATATATAATAGAATATACGAATTCTTTGTATGAAGGTACTTCAGAATAAATGATAATTCTGTATATGGTAAACCATGTGTTTAACAACATTATTCATAAAGTGACTTGCAATTAGTTTCAAAAAGAGAATAGACTATTATGATAGAAGCCTTTATCAATTTAAATTTATTCTAACATGATATTTACAGATTAATATATAGGATACTTTTGAGAACAAAGCAAACAAGAGAGAAAATACAATAGAGCCCTAATTATCCGAGTACTGCTTAACAGAGTTATATGACCTTTTTCGATTCTGTTTGTGTAAATTTTTTATTCCTGAAATTCAATTAAAAGTTATGAAATATAAAAAATAGATTGTTTTGATTGAAACATAACTGACAAATTGAGGATTCTCCCCTGTGATGTGCTAGTTAGTCAACAGGGAATCATTTTTGATGCAAGTAGGTACTCTTCTAGGAGATGATAAATAATTTCAACTTTAATGACAAAGCCTATTAGGCAAGAAATGACATCTGAGAAGTAAGGGACTGATCATTTTTACCCTGCACAGTGTTAGAAAGGTTGCTACTCATCTTAATGACTTTCTTTGTATCATACTGACTTCATCTTATTTTAAAAGTACTATCTTCTTAAATACATTTTTTATTAATTAATAAAAATGTATATTATTAAATATACATAATTAAAAGTAATTATTAAATGTTTATCTCAGTATATCATATTTCCTTGTCTAAGTCTGTTCCTCAAATATATCTGTTGCATATCATCCATTTTAAATCTGCTATTGATATCTATTTATTTCATAAATAGGTTTCATTTCAAATCTCTTACATGTTAGGAAAACATCTTATTTATGTATATTTATGATTTTTATTTTATTATTGTTTTAACTATTTAAAGTGCAGTACTATAAACATACATATTTATATATGCATCATCAAATAATAAGGAAGTAGCGAGCATGAAAAACACAGGAGAAAGGGCCCGGATTGTAAAGCTCACAGACCGAGCGATGGAAGAGTGAAGTAGCTCAAAGTAAAGCAATATTTTTTAAAAACCTGTTAATTGGCAAAAGCAATAATTGTTAAATCTTCTTGGCTGTTTTTTTTTTTTTTTAGCTGTAGGTTCATATTTACTGCAATTATAGAGTTTATTAAATTTGCATCCAATATTATGAACTTCTTTTACCTTAAGATTAGATCAGCGCTTTTGCTATTCTTCCCCCGTCCCTCATACCTAATCTATTGAAGAAAGAGGGTAAGTAAATGAAACTTGTTTACTCCTTCCCTTCCATTCTTTGGTCACAGCCAATGTACAACCACACATAATTGGCAGGAAATAGGAGAAGAAAAATCGGTTAAAAAAAAAAAAAAAACTCTAGCACCTTGGTAGGAAGTTACCCCAAAAAATTAATTTCCGTTTAGTGGATAAACAGTGAGAAATTACAGATTACATGGCTGAAAACTACAAACAAAGCAGAGATGGTGAAAACAATGTCCATTGGAAGAAAATGATATATTGCAGAGGTCTAAGTTTGATTAAAAATATTTAGTACATTGAGAAATAAAAAAGGCTACAATTGCAAATTTGATGGCACTTATATAATGGCATAACATTGCAGCAAGAAAACCTATCATTCCACAAACTAAAAAATATTAAGGACTCCTCCAAATGAACAATTTCGTTCCTCATTTTTTTTTTTTTTTTCAAAAGCAATGAAAGTGTGCATCATAACGACTGTAGAAGTATGTAGCATCATTTAATTAAAAAATGTACATAAATTATACTTCAACTCCTTATTTAGTAACGACTTTTGTAAATCTAGCTTATGACTTTTTTTTTTTTTTAATCAATGGTAAGCATGGTGCATACTGCACCTCTACAATAGGACAAAAAATTATAGCAGTTTCATTGCCTCAAAAAATGTTAAAAAGCTCCAAAAATATTACTACTAAATAAACAATTTTATTCATACAATGGATATGAAAATATTTAATAATTATATTAAATATTAAAAGAAATATTTAATATACATATACATTTTTGCAATGTCTATTTAATACACATTTTTGCCCTTTAAGTACTGAAAAAATATATCTTAATTAAAGATATATTTTCTCAGTACTTCTTTTCTGAAGTATTTTATAGATAAATGATAGAATACTTCAGAAACATAATTAAAGGATATTACAGCAAACTGAAAACAAATATTTTTGGAATTTTTATTATTTCATACAAGATTATGTTAGTATAAATTTTAAAAACAATTTTAATTCTACAAATTGAAAATTTAAACCTACAAACCTTAAAAAGTACCCTTTTTTTATTTTTTTTAACGAACTTTTTTCATAAACAATAGTTGAATTCTGTACAGCAAACCGCCTTTTGTTTCGATTTATTATTGACATTATGAAATTTGTTGTGTTGCCAAAAGTTGCTTTTAATTCATGCATAATAATATTTAGAATTTAATATTTATTTTGTTCCTTGAAATATATTAGTCTAAAAAATATATTATTGTAAATGAAATTTTTAAAAAGCCAAAATCTCTTATTTTTTTTAATTTGAAATAGATTTTGATAAAATAATTTTTTTTTTAACGAAATTTTATTTTTTCTGTGTGTGAGATTCATATAGATTCGTGGCAATTTTTCGGCATTTCCTTCCAAACACCGGCACGCTTTCTGTAGTGTGATTGTAAAAACAGAGTTCATAAACCCAAACAATGGATGCAATTAGCCCCATCAAATCTGTAGAACAAATAGTATGTCCTTCTAATTAAAAATCCATATGATTATGCCCAGCTTTTGTATATTATAATGTCAATTATTATTAAAGTAAATTAACTGGTAGGGGTTGCTATACATCAATTTTGAAAACTAGAAATGTTGTAAACATTCCTAAAATCTCAACAATTCGCTATGTATATAATGAAAATAACAAAAGCGAGATTTAACACAAAAGTTGTTAATGTAAACATCATTTATTAAATTACTTAATAGCTCTATTCATGACTTAGTGATAGCGCAAGAAGACAAAATTCACTTTACCTCAAAATTCATATATAACAAACTTCGTTTTATAATACTAGTAGCCATGATAGATAGTATCTTGAATCAATAAATGGGTTATGTAGTTTAAATTTTCCGTGTTCTTTCCAATACGATAATCAAATGGGAGGATCTCCAATTAAACTCTGTTTTACTTCACTCATATTATGACCAGAGTATGATCATTACGCTCTTTCTAATATTGAATGTGTCAAATATTTGTTTCTTATTAATTATTATACTCAAACCTTTATGGGATGGATAAATTACATTACATGTATATATAAAATATTTATGAAGTATGTATATATAGAATATTTATGAAGTATATGCACTTTTCAAAGAAAGTCATTTACTTTTATATTTTATATTGTTCTTTTTACTTTAAAGTTTTTTTTAATTTTAAAAACATCTATTAAAGTGTGCTTAAAGAAACACATTTCAATATTATCTTAAAAACAAAATTTGTGTTTTATATTTATTTAATTTGAAAAAGTACTTGCTTTTATTATTATATCGAATAATTTAATAATGACAGACTTATTGTATATTTCATTTTAATAACACTGAACTTATAACAGCAAAAGTTTTCAAAGTTGATGAAATGTTCGTTTTGTTAGAAAAAAAAAACATATCAGAGAAAATTTACACTGACAGTTTTTGTTTCATAAAATATTTTGATAACAATCAACTCTCATGCTACAGAATTTTATTAATTAATATTTTTATAGTTTGTTCTAATAATTTATTAAAATCTCTCCAATTGTATTTTAAAAAAGTTTTTGCATAAACAAACAGTTGCTATGTTCCTCTTCCTAAGTTATTAACTTCCTAAGTTATTAAACTGTTTCATCATTTTGTTTCCATGTGCACTTATACAGTTATACTGAGAAAATATAAGGAAAACGACATTTAATGAATTGTCACATTATAGCTCATTCTTTTCTTGCACATGAATTTTTCTGCTAAACATGGTTTTTATTACTTTTTTTAAATATAAAATAAATCAATGAAATCATCCCAGTTATTCCTCATTTTATGAAAATAAATAAAAGTTAAGAAACAATATTGGCAATGAATTGCTCTGAAACTTAAACATTTTGAAATTTGATTTTTAATGAATCTTTAGATTTCAGATATTAAATCATTAATTGTTAGTGGGTAAAATTTTAATTTGTTATTTCTGTATTTTTATGCAGTATTCTATAAGAATTCCTGGTTTTGCTTCTTATTGATTTTAAAAAAATTATTTTTCAGCAACAACTACTGAATGAAATTAAAAGTGAAGTAGATGCTGTAGAAAATTTAAAGGTTGATGTCAATTTATCTCAAGAAATTTCAGCTTTGCAAGCAGAAAATGAAAAATTGAAATATCGCATCAGTATTTTAAAAGAGTAAGAAAATTTTTAATTTAATTTTTGCATAGAATTTTTTCTAAAAAGTTTTTGGTTCTTACTTTGTTTTATTAATCTAATTACTTTACAATGACATAAATTTAAATGTAACATTGTACCTTATAAATTTAACATTGTAGACCAAGGTGGCTGATAGGGCTGCATGTTTAAATTTCTAAAATTAGTATATTGCCCAGCTAATATTGCAATATTACAATATGTTTAGATTTTATACAGATTTCAAAATTTAGGACATGGAACTTGTTTTTTAATTGTAAAAAATAAATCAAATATTGCACTTCCGACCATCAATTTTTTAAAAATAGTGTTTAATGTGTATTTTCTTGTATGAATTATGATTATTTTAGTTCACTTGACTTTTTATTGTGTTATCTTCGTCTGAAAATTATTTCATTTATCAAACATAACATATCTTCTTTTTCCAAATGTGGTTGAACGTATTTAAATAGCAAAATATCTATTAATATCTTGTCACCGAATGAATCTAAATAATAGATTTCATTTGGTGGTAAATAATTAGGTACATTTGTTCGTAAAGTTTTAAAGAGAGTACAGTAAGTGCTCTAAAATCCAGAATGTTCGGGATCATAACTGAACTGGATTATTGAGCAACAATGTAGTTTTATTAGTATACCCAAAATAAATATATTATGCACTTAACATGTGTTTAATATGTTATGCACATTCTGAACATGTGTAGAAAATAGACACAATATTTCATCATTGTAGCAACTACAAAATTAAAATTCATGCAGTGAACATTAATTTAATTTAATATTCTTGTTTTGATAAAAAAAAAAATACAGTGCTAAAAAAGAATTAACTTATAATGATATTTAAAATTGTAGCAAACTATTCTATGGCAAAAAAAATGTAACAAATATAAATTTTTAAATAAGTTTCTTATGAATTGCTTTCGTGATTTAGATTTAAAAAAACATCATTGGGAAATATACATAAGTTTATGAGTTCTATGTTGTAGTGAAGTGAAAATTGATTGTTATGATAAACCCTGTGTGAAAATTTGAGGAGCAATGTGTTCTGGTTTGGCAGGCTGGATCAACAAACATTGGAATCCATACGAAAAGATTCAAAGGCAAACTTTTCAATAGGTCTCACATTATAGAAAGTGTCGAATCAACAAATGCCGGATTAAAGAACACTATGTTATCTTGCAAATTAAATAAGAAAAATATATATTAAATACTATTATTGTCCAATATTAAATTATTTAGCATTAATAGTATCAATTTAAGCAGTTGGTTTGAATTTGAAGTTTCTTTCCCATCAATAAGTGGTACACCTTTTGTTTTACTACTACTTTGTGAATCTGACAGTATTAATATCTGTACAGCAATGAAGGTAGTTTAATTTTATCTTTCTTGAAACATTATATTATGTTTGTCATAATGTTTTAATTAAAATGTTTTGAAAACAGTCCTTGAATTAAATTGCTGGGTATCATCCTATAACTATTGAGCTGAATAGACAGACTTACCAAGTAGGAATTGTAGACTTACTAATAGTGATTGCATAGAGAGATGTTAAATCTCTAAAACATGAAAAATTTATATTTCTGCTAAACATACAAATAATTTTTATTTAGAAAAATTAGTGTGAAGGAAATTTGATTAATTTGTAAAGACTTTTATTTAGATTAATATGGCAAAATAAAAGATCCTGTTTAGATATTAAATTCTAAAAAATTTAATTGATTAAGAATGCTGTGTTAAGGCATTCTTATAGTTTCAAATTTGCTTCCTTTGTGATTTAAATTTAAAATGACTATATAAATAAAATCAATCCAAGAGCTTTTCTTTTGCGTACTATATATATTATGAATTATTTGTAGAGAAAGTAAAAGTTTCCTTAAAAAAAATTATATATCACATAAGTACTGCAAAATTAAAGTACATAGAAATATCAAACATGAGAATAAAGCAATTTTAAAAAATGAAAAAGTTAAATTTTAAATAATTTTTTTTTCTTTGGCTTAAGAAAATCTGAATAACTGTAATTTTTTACAATAAAGGTGTGCGATTTTTACTAACCAAATTGTCATCTGTGCTAAATGTGTTTTCAGCATGCACACTGTTAGCTCATATTACCAATAATAATTATGAAGAAGTGCAAATGAGTATGGACAAATATTGAAAATTGCCAGATATATCAAATAAATGCATTCGATATCAGTAAACTTACGCAGGAACGCAATTGACAGCTTGATTTCTCATCTCTGAAGTGGTTTATTCAAATTTTTTTTCTTTTAATCATTAGGTTTCTGAAACACCAATATGGAAAAGAAAATTTTAGATTGCCTTTAGTGTGTATGTTATTTAAAAAGAGCTATATTTAATACTACACATAAGACTCAGCATTACCTGGTAACAAAAATAAAATATTTATTACATTTTATTTGAAAGGGGAAATAAGTGAAAAATAGAAATTGTTTGATAAATTGTAAAAAAAAAAATTATTCCTAATAGCTATTTATAAATAAAAAGTCAGAAAGTAAAATACCAATAAACCCGTATAACAGAATATTGGAAACAAAAAAAAAAAAATAAAGATCAAACAATCATATAAATATGAAAATTTTACCATTTTGATTTCAAGAAAATTTCTAGCAAAAAAATTATAAATAAATGAACCATGTTAACAGGTGGCACCAGCAGGTTTCTGTGTAATTAAAAAATGAATCATAACTTTTGAGAGATCCTTGACTACACACCAGAAAAAATAATGGTGAATTCAGCGGAAAAAAAATTAGGACCCTAATTGTTATAGTTTTTAAGTTATGCTAGAACATATACACTTGCTCATACATTTATATTTATATGTATAGTGAAAGATAGTAATCTTTTTATTTTCTAGCATGCAGAAGAAATGACAGAAACTGTTGCACTTCAAGGATCCATTTTAGATGTATTACAAACTATTTTTACTGGAGCCATTGTTAAATCTTTTCCTGATCTGGAGAACTTTCAATGCAAAATCACCAGATCTACATCAGAAAAATTTGGTGATTACCAGTGTAATAGTGCTATGATGATTGCTCAAGTTAGTATAAAATAATGAGTGAATAAATTTTGTTTCTTTTTTTTTTAAATCAATAGAATATGTATTTGTATATTAAATAGTGATTTCAGTGCATATTTTAATAATTTGAATTGACTTAAATTCTCAAACTCAGGCTAGTTTAAAGTATATTAGTATACATATCAAATGTAGAACCTAATTTTTCAATGTGTAATGGTGTTTTTTGTATTCTTTTTATACAAAATAAATTGTCTGACTTAAATATTAAATTATAATACTAGATAATTTTGCAACTTGTTCTTTTTTTTTAAATATGCGGTTGATATTATTTACCTTAGCACACTTATAATACATAAACTATGCTGTGAATTCTAATTTGAAAATATGAATTTTTTTATATATTAAATAAATTGTAAAATATTTTGATTAATTTATAGTTGCATTTTTATTGGTTAATACATTAGAATTCTTTTAGGTTCAATTATTTGCAAATGTATTATAAATATATCAAAATTTGAATATCATATTTTATGTAAGGATTTTTGATATTAATGAACTATTAATGTGATTCTTAATTAATTATATCATAAATTCTTATTATAAGTATTGATTTTTATCGTTTTTATTTTATTTATACTCTTACAGATAATGCGACAACGAAATATAAAGATGTCGCCGATTGAAATTGCTGAAAAAATTGTTGCCAATTTTTCTTTTCCTTTGATGGTGGACTCCTTGAATGTTGCTAAACCTGGGTTTATTAATGTAAAAATAAAGCAGTATTTCTATAGTCAGCGTGTGTCATATTTGCTTAATGAAGGCGTTAAACCTCCTCCTTTGAAGAAAAGGAAAATTATTGTTGATTTCTCATCTCCAAATGTAGCTAAAGAAATGCACGTTGGTCATTTAAGGTATTTAAATTGTTTTTCATTTTTAAATTTGATACTTTTTCAATTAATTCTTTGCTAAATTAGAAATTTTATTCAAATTTAATATTTTTTCTAACATTTAATTTTATATTGGCATACTATTATTTTAATTAGAAATATGTTTTTGTATTTGAAAATTTCTTATTATTCATTTAAGTTTCTTAAAATAGGTCTACAATTATTGGCGAAAGTATATGCAGACTTTTGGAATTTTCAGGAAATGATGTTTTACGACTTAATCATATAGGTGACTGGGGCACTCAGTTTGGAATGTTAATTGCTCATTTACAAGATAAATTTCCAAACTATATGGAAAATCTCCACCTATTCAAAATCTTCAAGAATTTTATAAGGTTATTGTTTTTCTAAATTTATCAGCTAATTGTTAAATAAGCCTTTAGTTAATTTTTTCCTTCAGTTGTTGTGTCACTAAAATCCAATTATGATTATAAATGAGAATTTAATATTTAAATCTTAAGTATTTAGAAAATTTGATTTGTGTTTTAAATATTATTTTTCAAGTGTATTTTTTCTTTTGAAATAATAATAAAAATTTAATACTTAAAGAATTCCATCATTTTTAATGTTATTTCCCATTGAAAAAAAAAGCATTTATTGAATTAAATTTGTTTTTTATTTTTATAAATAAGCTCTTTTACATCTCTATAAAAGTAATTACATAAACAAACAACTCTAAGTTATTGTCAATTATAAGAAAATGTTTCTTGAATTAATATGAATGAAAATCAACTTAAAAATTGGAAATTTAAAAAAAAAAAACATTTCTTAAAATTGTATTATAAAAAAATTTTATTTGTTCAATTATTTCTATTCTTTATCATATTATTTATATTAAAGGAATCAAAAAAGATTTGATAGTGATGAAGAATTTAAGAAAAGAGCTTATTCTTGTGTTGTAAAGCTGCAAAACTATGAGCCTAACATTATAAAAGCCTGGAAGTTAATTTGTGATGTAACAAGAGATGGTTTGTTTATACTTTTTCTGTACTTTTAATAGCTACACAAAAGATTTTAAAATTTTTTTTACAGTATATGTTTAACATAGTTTATTTAGCAAACTTGCACATAGTGTTCTTTAACCTCAAAATAAAAAAGTTGATATTGTAAAACTAAGTACTTTTTATCAGAATTAATTTAAAAGGATAAAGTTGATCATTTTTTATTACTTTGATATCAGTTTCTAAATATTTAACCTTTTATATATTAAGCAATTTTTTTTAATTAGCTGATTCTGTACTTTTAATAAAAATACTAAAGGTTCATTAAGTGCATTTCTTCACCAAAGTAAATAGTTATAAGACTTTTGTAATAATTAGTAACTTAATTAAAACAATACTTATAATTGAAATGAATGGAAATCATTCATGTTCCTTTATTTACTTTATACATTTATATTTGTCCATTTGATTTGGTAAATTTTATTTATATATCTATAAAATTAAATCTCAATTTACTCTGATTAACATATTTGATATTACTATATTCTCATAGACTATATGACATGAAATTTATTTTGCTAAATAATTGTTAAAACATTATTTATGCTCAGCATAACTTTTTATTGCTATTAATTACAAAGATATATTCATTGTATTTTTCTTAAAAGTGATTTCCTTTTAATTCAAATTAAACATTTTAATACATGATTGTTTATTTTGTCAGTTTATTTGTAAGGTATAAAAGAATTTAAGTTAATTAGCTGCTAATCGCATTTACTGCTTTTAATTTGGAAAATCTCAGAGATAATGATAGAATACTTCATTATTAATATATATATTATTGTTCAAGAAACATATCAACATGTATTTTTGAAAAAAATAAATTGTATTATTTTACATAAATGTAGAGAAATATAATTACATTTTGTGACAAATAATAAATTTTTCACAAGACATTAATGGAATATGATATATGGTTTGGAATATGATTTGATTTAAATCACAATTTTAGAATTTTTGAAAATAGTGTTGATTTTATTAGTTGATTTTGCTTAAATATATGTATTTTTTGTGTGTTTTGCAAAATATTGTTGTCATTAAATGTGAAAAGGGTTAAATAAATATTGGTATGCATATGTTTAAAGTGGAAAATAAGTCAATTTTTCTTTGTTACTGTAAATTTTAAAAAAAAAAATTGAATATTTAAAAATTTTTACCAAAGTGTTAATTTTTTAAAAAAATTGTTTATTGTTTTATGAAATTATATGTAAGTTTGATGTTACAGAGATCAGCAAAATTTATGAACGTCTTGACATAACAATTATTGAAAGAGGAGAATCTTTTTATCAAGAAAGAATGAAGACTTTAGTTAAAGAGTTAGAAGACAGAGGTATTATATATATTTTATACATTTGTAATTAGTTGGTGTCAATTTAAACATATAAATTAGTAAAAAATTGTCCAATAGAAATTTTATAATTCTATTTACAAATTCTAGATTAATATAAAATGTTATCCTTTAAAAATTGAAAGTTATTTTAATCATTTCAACTATTTACTTAATTCATTTCAGATTTTATTGGCTATGACAATTCCTTTTTTGTTGTGTTAGTAAACTAAATAATTAAATATTACCATGATTTCCTGTTTATAGTCTACATATAACCTTTGTGTGAATTTCTAATACTTGATAATAAGCTTCTGTGTTTTTTGTATTCCCCTCCCCTCCCACTTTTCAGTAGTAATAATAATAAAATTTATTTTTAAGAATGACATCTACCCAGAAACTTTTTCTTCCTCATAAATATTAGATGGAATTTTTCCATTTGGTTTATGTAAAACCAATCTAGTTTTCATTCCTCAATATGTAAAAGTACTTTTTTCAGAAATGTTTAAAATTTGTGTAGCCAGCCAACAAAAATGGGATACTCTTTAAAACAGTTATCAGAAAAAAATGAATATGTGCACGTTTGATTAATGGAAAAAAGAATTGGTCAATTGTGACAGCAACTGGGAATAATTGGAAAGTACATTGAAGGAGACAAATAATAGATATTTAATAAATTGTAAATAATATCTTTTTTTAGCAGTTCTATTACTTTATAGACAAATTTCATATATCATTTATATATTTGTTACTGTCTTTTTTATTGCATGCTGGTTTTTTTTTTTGTTTGTTTGTTTTTTAAATATTATTTTGGTAGAAAAACACTTTTAAAGTTTAAAATTGTTATGCTATTTATCTAAAATACTGCTAATAAACTTTATTGGCACAAGAAAGAACAGTATTGTTATCATTGGCAGTTTATATCACATTATTATTATCATTTACTTTCAGAAAAGTACAGCTGCAAATTTCAAATAATTAGAGCCAAGTTTTTAATCCCAGAAATATTGAATTAATTAGTAAATATCATGGCCTTAATTTTTTTTTTATTTTAATTCTAACTATTGAAATTAGAACAAATTCTTCTAATAGTTTGTCTTCAATATTTAACCTAGAATCTAAAAACTCAATTTATATGTACAATTTAAATTTTAAAAAGTTTTAAAATGCTGTTTTTTAGAGGTGCTGTAATAATGATTTCCTATAATATAATTTATCCATTAACAATTCAAATTATTTATCAAATTTTTAATGTAGAGATATTAAATAACTTTTTTATAGGTGTTCTAGTTGAAGATGAAGGAAGAAAAGTACTTTTTGTTGAAGGTGTCAGTGTTCCTCTTACTATCATAAAATCTGATGGCAGTTTCATGTATAGTACTTCAGATCTTGCTGCTATAAGACAGCGAGTAGAAGAAGAAAAGGGTGACTGGTTGATTTATGTTGTTGATGCTGGTCAGGTATATCTCAGCTTATTTATTTTGTATATGTTTTAATAAAACATTCTAAGCTTATTTCTCTGTGAAAACATTAATATTTTGTGTGATTTTTTATAACTAGTAATATTAAGTGAAATTAAAAATACAAAACATAAGATGTCAAATAATTTAAATTAATGTTAATCACTGAAATAATATTGTAATCACAAGGTGATAAAAATAAATTATAGTAATTAATTCATATGAAATGTGTTTACATGAAAAAAAAAATATTATTAAATATAAAAGAAATTTTTTGGATAAATTTTCATATGTTTATCTATAATTACATATGCTGTAAAAAAAAAAAAATTATAATTCATTATTGCCAATATTTTTTGTTTCTGCCTTTTAGTAGAGTAAATAATTATATTATCACACTGTATGTTTTTCTAAATAAATTCAGGACTTTCTAAATTTCATTATTACATTAAAATATCACAGTAATATTTATGTTAAAACTGGATTTGATTATGGACTAAAATTATTCTTTATTAGTCATAATGTGATTAGTAAAAATCAGTTAATTTGTTAAAATTTGTCTTTAGTTTATGAATTAGCTAATATTAAATGTAATATTAGCTAATATTAAATATAATAATGTTTTACTTTGTAAAGTGCAAATTAGTACATTAAAAAAATGAGCATATCATTTTAAACTATAATTAATTGTTACTCAGGTTTGTATGTTAAAATAAATTAAATGCATTATAATTATAAAATTATCTCATAAGACATTTGTTATAATTATTATTTTTAATTTATAGTCCTTGCATCTGGAATCTGTTTACAAAGCTGCAAGAAGTTTAGGATTTTGTCCACCAGAAGTTCGAACAGATCATGCTGCATTTGGTTTAGTACTTGGCTTAAGACAAGTATAATATTTTGTTATTGCATCATGGTTTAACAGTGCTTGATATCTTTTAAATTTTTATTTTCAAAAATAAGTTTTAGATATTTTAGACATTTTTATTGTGATTATTAATTATGTTTGTAATGTTGCTAAAATATATGTGCTATTTTCAAGTTCAAATATTTATTTTTTGTGCAAATACAGATTTATTTAATACTAATTATATATGTTTGATTGCTTATAACATATTGAAAAAATATTTCTAACTGTAAAGAGAGAAATTATGTTAAAATTTTTATTATTTACATTATGATCAATAGGCTGTATAATTATTTTGGTTTATTATTATTTAAAATACTTTTAGAATTCTTTTATATTAAACAATATTATTAGCTTTTAGAATTCTTTTTATATATATTTTGTATACATTATGATTATCCTAGTAAAAAAGAAATAAAGATTTTCTTATACCATGAATGTATTATATAAAATCTTATAATCCAACCATAAATACATAAGTGCAGTTAAAGTGGCATTTTCTTTCATACATAAAAATAATATTTTTTTGAATGAAAAGAATTATTTTGTTAAATGAAAAATAATTAATTAAATGTAGATTTTAAAAAAAAAATTAAAGATATAAGTATCCTTTCATGAGGCTTTCTATTTTTTTAAAAATAAGAAAGTATTTTATTAGTTTTTATTGTTAAATGGAAACGATAATTAAAGTGGCTTTCATTTCACAATTTCTAAGGAAAACATTGAGAATGGGTAGTAGCATTAAGTAGGTATAAGGTAAACATTTAAGAATGTTGTATTATATTTTAAAATTTGTGCTCAGTAGTTTCCTCTAAATTTCATATCATCCTAACAATTTTGGTTGTTTTAGAAATATATTTTCTATGTATTCTTATATGTTTTTGCAATTACAGAAAAAAATTTAAAACTCGATCTGGAGATACAGTAAAACTTGCAAATTTGTTGGATGAAGGATTACAGAAAAGTTTGCAGAAGTTAAAAGAGAAAAAAAGAGATGAAGTAAATAAGGGCTTATTTTTAAAAATAATTAATTCACTTGACTTGAATTGACTATAGTTAGTTATATATTGAGTTATAGTTTATAAATAATTTTATCTAAAATTAGTTTAGTTAATCTTAGTTTTTATAAATTAATTTTATCTAAAATTACTCATTTGCAGTTTGTTAAAGAATAAAAAAATCAATTAAAAGAAGTCTCAACCAATAAACTTATTCAAGGAACAAAATGTTCTTTTGTCCTTCATTAGAGAAAAACTTAGCATCCCAAAAGAAAACTTCTTAACAAATATCCAATCAAGAGAACAAACACTCCATGTTCTAAAAATCCCAAACAATCTATATTGATTTAAATAAAAATTCGTAGCTAAAAGGAAAACTAGAAATAGTACAAAAAGAAAAACAACTTTACAACTTTTTGATGGTCTGTTTCCATTTATCTTGATAAATAACAATCTATTTTGTTCTTTAGATTAAAGAGAGTACTATGAAAAAAAGTAACAAGACCATGAGGTAACAAAGATCTCTTAATTTATTGAACATGATACAGGAAACAAGTTTTATGATGCACCATAATTTACTTAAAAAAAAAAAAAAAAAAAAAAAAAATTTAGGATAAAGAAACCAAATTTTTGTCTGCAGTTTTTTTATTTATTCTTCATATTGCTTATGCTGGAATGTGTTCTACTATTTTTGAATCAATGCAGTATGAACTTATCAGAAAAATAATTAAATCAAATCTATTTCTATCTTCTCAGTATTTCTTCTCGCATTTGGTATAAAATAAAATAAAATAACATCTGCTTTCTTATTTGGAGGGCACAAGCAGTCTTTAGGTGCACTATCCTAACATATCTCTTCTGTTTTGTTATATATCTCATCTTTTATGAATAGCAGGAGTGTAATAAAAGGAATAAGTGTAGGATTAGAACATCTGATGATGCTTTTACTAGACAATGGGCTAATCTCTACAATTCCAATATATTCAAGAACCGAAACAAAAATAATAGATGATGTTTTGTTTGATATTTTTTAAAATTAGATGTTCAAGTAATTTTAAAACATATATAGATTGAACCTATACCTGATTATGTGAAGTACAGAAAGATTTATGTTAATATAGTGTAATCATAAGCAATAAAAGAGTTAACAGCATCAGCAGCAAAGATGCTGAAATATGATGAGGAAATACTGTGTGCAAAAGCAATCTGTTAATTATTTTAATTGAATGTGATCAGAAGTTTTAGAAGCATTGGAAGCAAGAATGATTTTGTCTTCCAAATGTTCCTATGATGCTTAAATAGATTTTTTCAGTAAACTGGTAATTGTTTATTTTGTTTAAGATTATAAAGGTTATTTTAGAATGCTGTTCTATTGACAAGTTGGGGATTAAAGCAGAAACAAGAATATGTAAGTTATACAGAAGGTTTGCAAATATTGTCTGTAAGGAAATAGGACACTTCAAATGAGGAACTGACTGATTATATATAAGATGCAAAGTAGGAGGAAAATATTGTTCAAAAGACATGTGTTTAATATAGAATCATTTTGCAAGTATTAATTTCTCTGGTGTAAAGAGAATCAACTAGTTTCTTAAAAATCTGTATAAGGCTCCACTTAGAAAGAGACCTGTTGCAAAATGTAATGCAGTATAATACAAGGCAACATGAAATGTGTGACCTGAAATGTTCAAGTAAGCTGCAAATTGTTAAATTGACTATTTTGATCAAATGTAAATTTTTAACTCTGTATCTGTACAAGTTACTTGAAATCACTTGAATAGTTTTCTTCTTCTTTTTTTTTTCTATTGCAATGCTTTTCTAAATGCAAAAAGTTTTGCTCAAAAATAAGGTTATATCTATAAAAAAAAAAAAATTAGCCATAAAACAGCAGTTTGCAGGTTCCAAGGAATATGAAAATTATAAATTTATATAAAGATATTGAGATAAGTTGTTTTTAGAGAAATTTACTGCTTCACATTCCAAGTGTAGAATTTTTAATTCTCACATCATTTAGTTAATCTGTGTAAAGTTATTTTTGTGGTTAAGTTTTATCAAATTTTTCAAGATACAACAATTTTAAGCCAAATGATTGAATGTGTGACAGATTTGATGCTATTACTTGAATGAATTAATTGGCAGTTGATAAGTATTTCTTGGGTGGGAATGAACAAAAAAGGTAGTCACTGATGTGATACTAAGTAAAGATTCTTGAATACTACTTACTGATAAGAAAAAATTCTTGGATAACAAAAATATGACTGCAAAAAAACTTGAATAATCAAGTCATTTGGTTTGGTCAAATGCCCCTTGCATTCTATCGTAAAATGAACACTGTGGTACTAAACATTTCAAAAATAAAAATCACACTTACACATCCTATGTAGAACTTAAAAGAAAATACTGTGTGTAGTTTTATGAAAAGAAATATGAATTATGAAAAGTTTAATGTGTGGAACTATGCTCTGAATTGCTGGAGTGTGCAATTTCTGTGAGAAGTCATGATATTGTTTTCTGCTTTTGAATATCTTTTATCCTTACCTTTTGTTGATAGGGCATTAATTAAACCTGATGGCAGTTAATATATTACTTGTGTTACTATTCTGAAAGATGCTGCTACATGTTGGGTAAGCAATGTGATTAGGGGACTGCAGTTCACACATTTCTATTATCGATAATTGCATTTTTTTTTTTTTTTTTTCATTTGTTCTTGGAATACAGTTGTGATGTCATTCTTAATAATCTATTCATATGGGCTGTTTCAGTATCGTCCTTTTATGGGTGGTATATTTTTTCCAGGTTGCTATGATTATGAGACGATGATTGTTCTGAAAGCTTAAAAATTTGACTTTGTGGTGTTTTTTGCATTTATTGTGTATGGTTTTATGTAGCTTTAACCTCAATGTATTGGACGGAAATTATATTATTTTCCATAAATGAAAGCTATTATAAAGAGATAAAACATGTTTCTCACAATTGTAACTTAATTGGAGGTTTTTTTTATTATTATGTTATAATCACTGTTCTGACACTATTCATAGAAGAAATCACAATGAATCATTCTTTTTACTAAATCATGATTCAAAATTCATTTCAGGATACAACATGTAATAATTAATTTAATTTTAAATCCATAATTAGGAATTTATGATTTTTAAAATTGTTTTTATTCCAGAAAGTTTGTTTTTAATAAATATCATTTACTGATTTGTAAGAATTGTTTTCCATATTTTTGTTTTTAATGCATGATAATGTTTCATAAAATAACAAATATGGTTTTTATTTTAACAAGGTTCTTACTCCTGAAGAATTGAAGGCTGCTCAAGAAGCTGTTGCTTATGGCTGCATTAAATATGCTGATCTGAGTCACAACAGAGTGCATGATTATGTATTCTCTTTTGATAGGGTAATTATATTGTTTTTATTTATGAACTCAATATCTTCCTTTTTATTTTTTACTTACTAAATTTTCGTTTTGTTTAACAGATGTTAGATGATAGAGGAAATTCTGCCGTATATTTATTATACTCTCTAGTTAGAATCAGGTAAAAAAATTTCATTTTCATTTGAAATACATATCTATGATCCAATTTATCTTTAAATTTTATATGCAAGAATCTTTAATTATTACTATTAATTACATACAGATTTTGTATAAGAAATTAATAAAATAAATAGCAATATAAACTCTCTATATATTTCTACAGATCCATTGCATTTAAAATGTGAATATTGATGAATTCACATTGAAAGAATCAGCAAAGACTACCAAAATAGAACTCATTCATGAGAAAGAATTAAAACTTGCCAAGATTATATCAAGATTTCAAGAAATACTAATTAATGTTATAGAAGAGTTATCTCTGCATACACTTTGCGATTATTTATATGAATTATCAGTCACTTTTTCCGAGTTTTATGATAACTGTTATATTATTTCGAAAGAATCAGGTAAGATTTTATTTGTTGCTAAAAAGCTTACACCTCTAAAGTTATTATAAATATTTGAAGCTATTTATATATATTTAATAAAAAATTGAAAATACCTATTTTGTTAAATAATCTCACAGAATTTTTAAAATTTGTTTATATTAAAATAAATTTGCCACCAAGATAAAATTTGTGTTTATTTTATAAAATGTCCTGCAAATCAAAGAAATTATTTTTCTTAAAAAACATGGAAGTTAAAAAATAAATAATATAACAATTTATCTTTTAAATACCAAACTTTCAAAATGATCACGTTATTAGGTATCTCAAATGGAATGTTCATATCTACTTTTCAAATTCTATTATAATTTTATTGAAGATAGTTCATAAAATACAGTCTTTTATTTTAATGTTTATTTAAATGCATAATGTGAAAAAGATTAAATTTGTTATGTGATTTTGTCTTGATAATAAGGATATGGTCAGTATAGGTTTTTAAAAAAATTTAGAATTTTATAATCCGAAGAAATAGGTTATTTAATTCAAATCTATTAAAAAAGTTTTTATATAAATATTTTTAGATGAATGCCATGGTATTAGCATTCTATGAAACTATAAAAATTTCCAAATATCATGCTTGAAAACAAGCTTTTTATATAAACTTGGATAGGCTGCTGCAATTCAAACCTACATTACATTCATACAGACTGCTGAACATTTCGGCAAGCTTACGGTGATTGTCTACAACCTGAAGTTACATAATTTAAACCATTTTGTTTGTTTTTAAAAGTAAAGATGCTTTAATTATACACTGGTGAGCAAAATTTAAGAGCTCGGCAGTTTTTCAAATGTAATGTGCAAAGGTTTTTTACGTTGATCCAAATCATAAGATCTCTAAAATCAACTGAGCAAAACCATCTAAACAAGAAATCAAAAGGCACTTTATTGAAAAGGTAGCCGAACACAATTGGAGAGAAGACGAAAATTTCCACGTAAAACAAGTGCCTAGGAAGAAAATCCAGTATTTAAAAGATATGATTATCTCTGTGACGCAGGAATTGCAATATTTTTCTATGCTCAGGAAAAGATGTTGAAATATCGCAAGTTATTCCCTCTTCTAGTGTCAATTTCAGTTGGCGTCATTGGTGACGGCTAAACATCTCCCGAGATGGTCTTGTATGTGTTCTATGGGGTGTAGATTTGGGGACCTTACAGGTAAGTCTACGTGGTAAATGTCTTCACTCTCCAAGGGTCTGTGACAATTATTATTATATAATGAGGTGTAGCAATGACATCCATGAAAAGGAAGTCAAGACTCTCAGTACCTCTCAACAAATGGACATGAGATAACAGAACTTCCGTGAAAGATGTGATCAGTATGGCTGTCCCAAGTGGCCCCTTTCGATGATGTTTGAGTGTCAATTACATATTTCTTTCTCTCACCAACTGTTTATACATCCATAATCCCATTGCTGTTCTGTCCACAACATCACAGAAGCTAGTGTTTTTGATGAACTAGCCAACCATTGCTGAATGCTCAAAGAGCTGTTTCTGTAATTTTAAACCTGGAGTGATTCGAACACATCACTTCAACCTTTTTATTTGACCATATTACTTGGTAGCAATTCAGCATTGTTGAAATCACTGTACACAGTGCAATAGCTCATCATACACCACCTGTTTGGTTATACCCATTCCCCTATGCCATGTGTCCTACTGTACCAGTCCATCTCATGATTGGGCTTTTGCTTTGTTCTACTTTTATAGTAACCATCACCAGTATATGATTGGCAATATTCCATAGAGTTAGTGCTAAAAAGCTATTTATCCTTGTCCATACACTTTCCTTAGGGTAATAAAATTTGTTCACTAACCTTTTAAATTGAAGATTTTCTTTGTATTATAGTGATTTCTATATTATATGTAATGTAATATTTCTTTCTTTTTCAGGGGAGATAAAGGATGTGAACATGAGCCGTTTACTTTTATGTGAAGCAACAGCTAGCATAATGACAACAGGATTTCATATTTTAGGATTGAAACCTGTTGCTAAAATGTGATTTTTTTTTTTAAATAAATATATTTGGACTTTCAATATTATTACATACATACCAAATATTTTAACCCATACTATAATTAATATAAAAGTTATTCAAGTATCTTTCAACATTCCCACCTCTAAATGCCAAAGAAATGATCAAGTATAATATTAAGGTTATTTCATACAATAACTTCCTTTATTTCAATATACAAGAACAGGTTTATTACAGATAAAAACAATTACAGTTTCTTAAGACTGCTTGACATGTATCTAATAAGCTTTTTCCATTACAAATAAAATTTTGCTAAAAATGCATAAAATTTAAAATTAGTTTTAATAGCACACTGAAATGAATTTTAATAATGATGAATCATTATACATACACCTTGATGATTTTAATACAAATTTATCACAGTGAAATGGTTTAAAGTAATATACAATAAATGCTGTTTTCTGAACTACTTGTGTTCCAAAAGCCTTCTTTTATTTAGATATTCTTATGTGTTCAACCAAGTTCTTTAGTCTTCAGTAGTTATTTTTTCCAAGAAAGAATGTGCCACAAATCTATTTTCAGAAACAGCATAATCATAAGGCATAGGTAGATTTTTAATAGAGCTAGCTAACGTAGTTAATAAATTATTGTTATTTGTCCTGCTAGCTTGAAGAATTGAAATAGACTGGAGTATAGTAGCAGTTTTCTTTGCCATTTCAGCTATGCTTAATCTTAAAAAAAAAAAAAAAAAAAAAAATTAGCATCATTAAAAGTAAGAACAAATTAAGAATTTAAAATTGTAAAATGCTTTAAAAAAAAATCAGAATATGTATTATTTAAAGAAATAACTCATTCAGTCACCATTGTTTATATTTAATAATCAATTTTTTATGCTAATATTTAATACAAAAATCATAAATATACCCAGGATTATGATTTTATTACAAGAATTGATTGATTATTGAGAAAGAATCCTGTCTACTTTACAAAGAACTTTTTTTTTTTTTTTTTTTTTCTGCAACTGCGTTATTGAATATAAATTTTCTTAAGCAATAAATATCAAGAAGTGCTATATTACAGAAAATATAAAGCTTGTAAAAAAATGTGACATAAAATATTAAATTATCTTAATGGCCAAAATTGGGCACAGTAATAACTGAATACTGTTTTAAATTAATCTTAATTTTTAAATTTAATGGGCTCCCTGCCCTGATATGTACCATTTCAACAAAAGCTCGTTCTTGCTAATTAAGCAAACATGTTATCTTTATCTAATGCAAAAATAAACTTGGTTTAGAGCCATAAAGTAACAATTCATGAGAAAGAAGGAGATTCTGTTTTAGCTTTTCAATTAGTTCCTTGTGAGCAGGGTGTTTAAAATAAAAAAAAAAAAACCCCAGCAAAGGATATTGAATGCAAAGTACTTTTTTTTTTTATGCAAACATAAATAGATCTTTAGCTATATATTGTTTTGAACTATTTTAATTGTACAATTTAAGACCACAAAAATTGTAAAAAGGCATGCATTTCTAATATTTAAAATATCTTTCTAGATTTAAACTGAAATCCTGAAGAGAAGAAAAACATTTTGGTATATTATGTTTTCAATTCTGGAATCGCTGCATGTCAAAAAGATGTATTAATATAATTACCTGTCTTTTAAAGTATAAGTTGGTATGCTAGACAATCTTTGACACAAGGAAACAACTTCTGGAGTAAATTTTTCCAAATCATAAGCACTAATTTCTCGCTAAAAAAAAAAAACAGATGATACTGAGATAAATTAACATGAAAACAAAAATATTACTATTTTGGAAAAAAGTTATGAATATATATGTGAATTCATAAATTGAATTTTTTTGAAAAATTATGTAGAAAATAAAATTTTTAGTGAACAATTATTATTTTTAATCAAATAACTAAATAAAAGTCAACTAAAATAAAAGAGTCAAGAAAAGATTTTAAAAAATGACTTACTGATAAAACTTCCTGTAGTATTTGACACATATTTATATAATCCAGATAAACTTGACCACCATTAGACCAATCTAAGATAGTATTGCTCCTCTCAGGGATAGATAGCTCACTTAAATACTTCATGAGGTAATCATAATCCTCTAAGAATTAAGTAAAAAATTAATGATGTAAAGAATAAAAAAAAAGAAAATTTAACTATTTTAAAGGCCAAATTTTATAATTGCCATATTTAGAAAAATATACACACCATTAATTACAGCATCAGAGGCTAGGTATTTTATAACAATACTATGGCTTTCACTCCAGAATTCTGCTTTCAATAAATTCCATGCTTCTTCTGCTTTTAGACCTAAATTATTAGCTTTCACAGCCTGAAATGCAAAATTGAAAAAATTCAAATAAACCAAGTATAAAATTTTATTTTCTTCTGTTGCACAGAAACAAAATATTTTTAAAAAAATAATTACCTTGGCCTGGAAAATCCACTTTTCTGGTATCAATAACTGTTCTGTGAGGAATTTCTCCTTGACAATTGCATCTTCATTTACTTCAAGGGAAATATTTCTTAATATCACGTCTTTTACTTGTTTGATTCTCCTATTCAAATAATTAGCAAAAAATAATTAAAATCTGCATCACACTTGAACATTGCTTATTAAAAACACACATAAAAAAAAAAAACTACCATTCTTCATCATCATGATGCAAAAGTACAAATATTGCCCAATGCCATAAATTCAATGATTCTAATTGTGATGCAAAATTCATGTGCAATGTGCTTGCTAAATCAACAGGAATAGTATATCCAATAGATGATAAGGATAAATGCAATAACCAACTAAAAATGAAAAAAATATTTTGAGCATAAGACTTTTTATTAAAAACTATTGGAACAATATATTAACTCAAAAATTTTCCAAGTATGGTGTGGTGTTAAACTGTTCCAGAAATGAAATTTAAGAAAAATAGTAATTATCATATTTTGAGATGACATTTTTATGGGATCTTATAACATCGTGCCAATTAACAATAATTATAACATCGTGTCAATCCCATAAAAATGGCATCTAATTAGTGCTTCACCAAATATCATCAAAAATTGGGACAAGTCATTAATTTTACTTATAACCTCAATAAACATATAAAATCTTTTTAATCACGACATAATAAGATAGAGATATAAGGCTTAATTATTATTCACTACTTTTATTCTACAAATTAAAAAAAATTATTTCAAAGATTAATTATGAAAATGGACAATGAGCTGCACTTTAAAATCCTTTCAAGACTGCATAATACTTTGTTCATTTCATAAGCAAATGAAATGTTTTTATTCTGATAAATGAATATTTTTATAATTATTTATTTAAAAAAAAAACAGTGTTTTAAACAGGAACAGTAATTTTCCAAGAAATTGTTTATTAAGAACAATTCAAATGAAAATTCAATTCACTCTTGAATTATTTACTAAAAAAATTTAAAATTAACAGATATTCCCATTCTTTTTTTTTTTTTTCTCTTGGTAAAATAAAGATAACCAATTCACTATCAATCTTTGAGTACACTAGAAAACTGAGTTTTTCATGCACTTGTTCTGCCTAAGTTATGGATGATGAATCTATTTCATCATCTAGGACAAAATTAAACATATACTTTCTTGTCCATGGCAAGAGTGATTTGTAACAGTTGTAAGAGGACATTCCTCCTAGTGCTTCAGTGAATGCTGTTTTGTGATAGACTGCCACAAAATATCAGAAATAAGTAATAAATTTTATGAAAGTTTTAATGAAAGATGAGACTTTGGGTATGATAATGATGACTATATTAAATTAAAAGATTAAATTTTGAAAACAACGAATTATAAAGTGATGATGATAGTGAAATATTATCAAGATTTCAAAATGCACCAGATGCTTACCAAGCAGTTATAGAGAATGTTTTAGTGAAGAGCTGCCAGGGTAATGGATGGAAAGAAAAAAGAAAATCTTACTGATGTAAAACGATTTTTGTGCAATATCTGGGATGAATTCTATGTGTCTGTGTAGACTAGGTGATAATCTAAAGCTTTAGTTTTCTTTTAAAGAAGTCCTGAATGAAGACTTTTTAATATTATAGTAGATTCTTATTTAAAAGTTTAAAAGCTTACATTTATTATTATGTATATCGCATTGTTAAAATAAATTATTCTCACACAAAATGTATTATGCACATCACCAAATTAAATCCACTACAAATGCAAAAAAAAATTTCAAATTTGTACATGAGGTGTTAAAATTAATTTCAATGGAAAAAATACTTCAACTTTAATCTTTCAACTTTATCATTTTTTATTGCATTAATTAATCATAGTGACAATTTTAAAATCGATCAACAAATAATTTTTATAATATATTTAATCAAAACAGCAGTTAAAAATACTTAATAGCAAAAGCTAACAATAGAAACCTCAGTCTGTAATCTAAATGAGCAGTTGAATAAGTCTCTGGCATCAGTAATAAATCAAATCGATAACTTCTATCACAATACAGTTTCAAGATGTGATAACAGGTGTCAAACATTATATCGATTTCTTCCTTTTCTGTTGGATCCAGGTCTTCCATATATAAAGGATAAGGTGGACGTGCATATTTACCATGAGGTCCAGTTCCCTACAAACAATATATATTTTTTAAATTTAAGACAATGAAGTCAGTGAAATTATTAATCATAAGCATTTTTTCTAAAACTTTTATTAGTATATTTTAATAAAGACAAATATTTAAAAATATATTGGAAATTCAGACTTAACTCAGTATCTTTTCTCATTCCTTTAAACATATTTGTAATTTTATTTATTTTTAAAATATTAAATTAACTGAATACTGATTAATAACATGAAAGCAAACAAATTTGATCTCCTACCTGAAAAGATTCATCATATTCTTTGACAGCTTCTTGAACACTTGCATTTGGGTTGCATAGATACCTAATAAACAGAAAGTAAGTTATTCAATGATTGTTAAGTACTGCATATATAAATCACAAAAATTAAATTATAAATGAGGGAAAGGAATGTCAAGTGCATTTTACCATAATTGTAGAGATAAAACTTGTTTCCAACTCAGACTTTCACAACAATTTACATCTTCATAAACAAGCATTCCAGCTAGAAGAGCATACAAAGCTATTCTATTTGGCTTAATAAATTCATATGCCTAAAAATATTTCCATATATCAAAGATCTTAAAATAAAATTCAAAACATATAATTCAATAATTTTTGTTTAAAAAATAGCAATCATATATAAAATTAAAATAAAAGAAATAACAAACTTCCTAAACAAACATAATATATGAACAAAAATACACACAATTTCATATCTTTTCCTTAATTTAAAAATTTGATAAATATACACATGAAAAATCATTAAACATAAAAAATTCAAAATTTAATAATAATTAATA
Organism: Caerostris extrusa; assembly: GCA_021605095.1. Classification (NCBI taxonomy): domain Eukaryota; kingdom Metazoa; phylum Arthropoda; class Arachnida; order Araneae; family Araneidae; genus Caerostris; species Caerostris extrusa. The sequence goes on from BPLR01005910.1 coordinate 41,330, forward strand.
TATATATATATATATATATATATACACACACACACATATATATATATATATATACACATTATATATATATATATATATATATATATATATATACAAATATTAAGATTAATATTTACAATAGAAGAGCAATAAAGAAATAAAGTCAAAAAAATTAAAATGCTATATACAATACTAAATTTATTACATTCATTTTTGTTCACTTACTCCATTTTGTCTCCAATTATCAAGTTGTTTAGTTAAAAGTTTGCGAACCAACACATTACCCTCAACTTGAGATAAAAGCAAAGAGAGACGAAAATCATTGTGGTTCTGGGCTAATTTAACAGCATCAGCTATGCGGCGACCATTCATGTACAAAAAAATTTTAGTCAAATAATCATCTCTGAAAATGAAAAATTATAATTTAAATCATGACAAGAAATTTATGAATTTTTGTTTAACTACAATGATTAATGATAAGCATTTAAATATTGTAAATATTAAAACTAAATAATCATATACCACAAACAAAAAAAAAAACCCCTTTAAAACTTTTTAGCAATAAACTTTTGAATAACTTACAAAAAGCATTGTTGCTAATCCTATAGCAGTTTTTAATAGAAATTATTTTCACTCAACGTAAGGTACAAAATTCAGTTCAAGAAAAATTTAATATAAAGTAATGCATGCATTAATGTGGTAAAAAAATGTCACCTGAAAGGAGAAGGCTGAAGTTTAATAGTCTGCAGAAAATTAATCAACACATATATAATGGAAAATAAATTCCATATACAACTAGAAGTTAGAAATTATGATAGGTCCTTTAGAAAATGGTGGCATTTTATAGAGCAGGTATTTATATAGAGAGATCTGACAATGTAATGACTGATACATTTTTTTTAATACTCATATATAAAATAAAAAAAAGCATGAAAAATTATTATAAACAAACCTGAGAAACAGCTGCAAGTTTCTTAGAAATATCACGATCTGTAATTTTAATGAGCCAACGAGATAAAGCCTCTCTTCTAGCAATTTGAGTTGCATAATTGGAACTACCTACATTAAAAAAATGAAATAATCTAAATAAATAATAATCATTATGAAAAAAAAAATTAATGTTTTAATAATATAAAAGTAAAAAACAAATATCAGGATTTATATCGTTTGAAAAGCAAATGTTATGCTTTAAATAATATGTTAGTGGTAAATGCAAATGTTCATTCTTACATAGATGCAGTTGTGATCTATAAGACAATAATGGTAGTTCATACAGACCTTGATTGATGGAGAATTACATCATAAGAGATTATTATGCACATGCATATGTGAAAGAGAATTCTCCACATGAACCAAATTGAGCATATATAACATCTGTTATATAGAGACATATTACAGCATTTAACCAGCTCCAGCAACCTTTCATTTTCATTAGGGTAAATTTTTTATCCTTCTGACAAACTAAGTTTAAATTTTGATGATTAAATAAATCATAATTTATCTTCATTCTTAATAAATCTGAATAAAGTAAGAAATTAAGCCACTGAATTTTTGCATAACTAAATTAATTATTCTGATTAATTAAATTAATTTCATTATACGGAAATGAAATACATATAACATTTTTCATATGCAGTAAAAAATTAACATACTTCTTCTTCATCCAAACCTCTAACATTACCCCAAAGTGAAACAAGCAAGTCCCAAACATATGTGCATTGTCTGATGAAGTCTGTTTGAGGTAGAAGTGGATCTATTTAACAAAAAGAAAATAAAATTGCCAATTATTTAACATATGAGAAAATTTATAACACCTTTTTTCTTTTTAAATAGAATTAGTTTTAGCACCTTGTTCAAAAGGAATTCAATTCATCTATTAATTTTGCAATTAATTTTAATACCAAGTATTTTGGCTATTCTATATTATATTTTTACACTTTCCAACAAAATCAAAATATATAATATAATTTTCCTGCCCTAAATCCATGGTGGCATAAAACCTGCAAGTATAATTGTTTGTTGGAAAAAATTAAAAAATCTGATACAGTCTGGTGTGATTTGCCCCCTTCTTACTTGTGTTCATTTAAATACTAAGTACTAGTTAAGTTCTGAATTTATACCCATGGCATAAGTATGAGTTTCATAATAAGATAAAATTTTGCACAGATTTAAACTAGCATAAAGACTATAATAAAAGAGGTATTTTTCTAAGATATCGAATCTTTGCATTTACTAGAGACATGACAGTCTTAAAAGTTAGATAATAATTTGACATTATAGGTCAAACATATTTAAAT
>BPLR01005911.1:0-48347 GCA_021605095.1 Caerostris extrusa
ATTAGTTAAGAAGGTTTGAACTTTGATTCTCAAAATTATAAAAATGTCTTAATTATAAGAATTTCGACAAAAATTAAATTTACAAGAAACTATTATTGTACAAATTATTTGTAAATTTCAACTAAATGCCATATTTTGTGACAAAAAGTCATCAAGGTGTATTTAATAAAATTATTTAATTAATAGTTTTAATAATATTAGTTTAATAAAATTATTAGTTTTTTAATTAAATTCGCTAAGGAAAATCAAACGAAATGTTGCTTGAATATAATATTATGTTATATATATATATATATATATATATATATATATATAATTGTGTTTATAAACACATGGTCGATTTTTAAAACATATTGAGGCATTAGTAGGCTTCTGACAATAAATAAACTACATTAAACAAATTACATTTAGTTAAAATTCTTCCCATTTTTCTAAAAATTTCAAATGTAAATACGTTTAAATAATAATATCAATTTTAAAACTATTTCATCATTTCTTTAAGCTATATGAGAGTTAAATAGAAAGAGGCAAATCATTTCTCTTTATGCTGTAGTGTTATTAAATGTACTTAAATTTGTTTCTTTAGCTTTATTCACTTTCTCTTGCATCACAATAATTATTCAATTCGCTTTAGTACTTTAATATTATTGTGATGCCTGTAAATACCAAACTTATGATTGTGTAAGTAAAAATATTTAATAAAACAAGATACAGAGATTATGGTTATACTGTTATTTTCAGACATTTTATTTTGAAGAATATTACTCAAAAATAGTTGACCCTTGCCTTATCTTCTTAAATTTCTGTTGCCAGATTCAAAATAGCCAGATAAAATAGGATTGGGATTCCTCTAAGGTTAAATTTATTTCCATAAAAGATGCAATATGTTTTATTAGATTAATTTATTTATGAATTAAGTATTTATATATATTTTTCATAATGAATAATGTGTTTCCACAGAAAGTGATTATTATTAAACACAAGTGATTATATTTGTGCAGTTTATTCAGCAGTAGATTTTAAATTCAGTGGGTTTCGAAGGCAAAAAAATTCTTGTGATAAACACTTCTTAGGCATTCTTCTCAGACTAAAAAGTGTTTTAGACAGTCTTGTGTCTAAAACACTTTTTTTTAATTACTTTTCTTTAATATAAAAATGGTAAAAAATAATAATTTCATAATTTAAATAAATTCAAATGTTTTGAGTTTTTAATTCAAATGTCTTTTAAATAAATACAAATATGTTGAGCAAATTTTTTTTGATATATTACAGTTTAGATCAAATTAAAAATTGAGTCTGAATGGAAAATAAACATCTAATATTTAGTTATTATTACAAGTGAATATTAATTAAGTATATATATATTTTTTTAATAATTTTTATTAATATGTAAATTTATTAATTCTTTAAAAATAATTTTAAATTCGTCACCAATTTTGATTTTTCTGTATTACTCTCTTTGAAATTACTCTTTCTCTTTCTGCTACTATCTCTCTTTCAAGTACTCTTTTTCTCTCTATCTGCTACTATTCTCTCTTTCAAAATTACTCTTTCTCTCTATCTACTACTTATTTCTCTCTTTCAAAATTACTCTTTCTCTCTATCTGCTACTATTCTCTCTTTCAAAATTACTCTTTCTCTCTATCTACTACTATTCTCTCTTTCAAAATTACTCTTTACCTTATTCTCTTTTTCTCTAAAGTTTATTTATAGAAGCTGACGTGTAATAAAGAAAAATTGATGAATTTTTTTTTCAAATTATGTATTTTAAGAAATTCATCTAATTTAAGTGTTTTTCTTTTCTCTATAGTAAAAATAACATCAAAATTGTATTACAGATATAAAAAGTTTTGTTCTTTCTTAAAAACAATTGAATAAATACATTTTTTAAGAAAAAAGAAAAAAATAGAGGAATATTGTTAACTAAAAAATCAAAACTTAAGTATTATTTAAAAAGGAGAATCACATATGCTAAGAACATTACATTAATTTAGCATCTATTAAATTAATGTAATGTCAAAACGATAAGAATACAAGAAAAAAATAAAAACGGAGAAAAACATTAATGAAAAAAAAATTCAAGTATTTATCAATTAGTAAAACTTCGAAAACTTTTCTGCACCATCTAGAATAGAAATATCAGACTTTGGTTCAAAAGCCTTGTGAAAAATTATATTCTATGCAAATTAAATATTAAATAACTACTAACTCTCAACACTAACAGCAATTATTGGTTTACTCACTGAATTCACATTCGTATTTGTATAAATATTAAATACAGATAAACAAGATTTGTTTTAAAAAGGAAGCCATTTCAATATTTTATTAAAATACATTTTGGCCTTTATTCTAAAAATTTTCTGATGTAAATGCAATAAAAATATGTTGATTTTATTGTATTACACAGCTCATAATTCTTTTATTATATTAACAAATATATTACCTTATATTACCAAAATACAAATTTTAAACCTTAAAATGAACTCATAGAAATATTAATTTTTATTTATTATTAAGATGATGCAAACTCAAGAAAAAAATAATAAATAACATTTAAATAACAACTCGACAATTAAAAAAATTCATGACTTATTTCAATTTGTTTTCTTGTCAAAATCAAATATTCAAACCTTGATTAGCTAATCAACATTGTTTCTAAATCTATATATTACATTCAATAACATCACTAAATAAGTTTTTTTAAGCAGTTCATAGAACTATTTGGAATAATCAATAACACTTTTGTAATTCATTAGTGTGAAATATTTGTTCTCTAAATTGCAAAATATTAAGATTATTTTGTTATTATAAAATGTATTTCAATATTCTATTTAAATGAAATAAGAATTGATAATTATTTTTAGCTTACTATAAAAAACTTGCTGTATTAGAATTAAATAATATTACCGGTGTTATTTTAGCTTGTGACTTTTTGATTCATATCGAAAACAGAAGTTGAACGAAAAAGAAACTCATTTAAATCAATTAAAAAATCAAAACAAATTCACTTAACATAAAAGATTATTATTTAACCATAAATAAACTTAATTCATTAATAAATAAATTCATTAATAAATAAATTCATTCATAAATAAATAAATAAACAACAACCTGACAACGATAGCAACAAAACAAACAGATCTCAGCTATCTCCATTAAGATTTTTTAAAAAATAACAACTACCATTCAGCAAAATCATTTACTCAAACAGCACCTTGAAAGAGTCCTGTAAGAAAAGAAAAAAAAAAAAAGGAAAAAGGATATAGTACTCTTTTGCAATTGACGAGGATACATGCAGCTCCTCAAAAGGCGATTCGGAAAAATCCTTTAAAACAACAGCGGCAGCGGCAGACACCCATTCCGCCGCTGCACCTCCCATAAATCGTCCGCCATATGCGCCTCAGGTGCAGGCGTTGACAGATGTACCCCTGGCGCCTCGCCACTGGCTGAGCGGTGAGGAAGGGGCGTGGCCAAGCAACCCTGCATAAGTAATCAGGGCGTGGAGGAAGGACAAGCGCGCAACCTCCGACGCCCCCCTTCCAGCGGGTGCCTGCCCTCCACCCACCAAAAATTTTGAAGAAGTGTCCCTCACCAGGCTGGTGACATCCCTTTTATTGGTGAAACGGCCGCGGCGCACTTACCAAAATTAAAGCCAGCCTGAGTTGCCGGGGAAGTTGTTGTGCTTTTTCGAAAAGGGGTCTGCACCAGCCATCATCATCATCACCATCGGTCGTAGCGCGTGGCCGACGGGCATGTCCAGTATGGTCAGCGCCGAGTGCAACCACCCAATGCGGACCTCCTGCTCGCCCTGCTGGCCAGGAACAAGGCACTGGAAGGTTTGCTTTGCCCTTTTGCCACCCTCTTCTCTCTTGCAACATCCATCCCACACCACAACACCGTTGTAAAACTGTTGTTTTATCCCTCTCTCCAAAACGGCAGCAGCAAAGGCCCGTAATTAACTTTAGACCGCGCCGCTGGTGGTAAGGATCCAGTCCCCCATATCCACGCTGGCTTTTGCATGCACTTAGCCAAATTGAACTCGCTTATTACTGCGGGACTTGATCAAATTAGCGATCTATTGGAAAAGAGACCAAACAACACGGCGTGTGGGGGGCAGAGGAGGGGTGCACCAGAAGAGGGAAGGGGGTCACAAGCGAATCGAAAAGAAGGGCTTTGGTAACTCGCTCTTCTCTTTCCAAACGAAATGATTGAGTGCGTGCGATTGTTTCAACGTGCTGCAATTATCGTTTTCGGCTCCCTCAGATATTTCAGAATTAAAACCACCATCGCGACTCCGCGCGATAAGTCGGTTTTCTTTCTCGAGCTGGGTACTAGTAGGGTCTTCTTCATCTTCTTGATTTGATTTGACTTTTTTTTTTTTTTCTTGCTTTCTTTCTGTCTTATTTTTTTGTTTGTGTGGTTTTCCTTTTTTTTTTAATCTGCATCGGCGTCCTCCTATTGGACTAGGCACCAGATTTTGTGAGACGCCGCTTGTGGTCTGGTGACAGTGTACTACTGATGTTCCTAGACAGTTTGAGTCCTAAACAACTATGGGACAGCTGACTCCATTTACAGAACTTGCTGCAATATATACTCAATAGTCATATAACAGCGCAATTTATGTAAGTGCCTTCATACAGTATATCGGTTGATTGTTTCTCAAACAAGTGATCCTAAAAAACCGACACATATGAAGCCGTGAAAATTTATTCCATTCCGAAAAGTCTAAGAATTTATTTTCCAGTAAGTTAGTTTCACGATATTCGTCTATTGTTTTCTACAATTTGTAAGCAGTAGAAAATTAGTAGATCCCCTTACCACCGCCAGTACACTATTAATTATACATTAAATTATTTACATAATATCTGTGTGCGCAATATTTCTTTGTTTTGTTGAAAAAGCATGAAATTTATGCCATTTATAGATATCCTTGGATTGTGTGCTTGTGTTTTAAATACGTGTCTTATGTTATGCATGGAATATTTAGTATTTTTCGTAATATGATTACCAGTGAAGGTAAGTTTATCATCTTTTATTTGATAAATCTTATGGGTTCGCAAATAATAATTCTTTAAATTCTTTATTAAAAAAAATGAAGAATTTCATGTCATAAACATCCGATTTCTATTTTCTGTCATATAACTTGCTGCATAATTTTTCTTGTGTGCATTTATTTAAAAATTTAAACATATTTACATTTTATTTTGCTTACATAATTTGCGAAAATAATACAGCTAACAATTAGATATCTATAAAATTTATTATGCTATATGATTTTTGTTTATGGGTTAGTTAAAGTGTTATTAGTATTTTTCTCAAATTGAATAATTGAAAACTTAAATTTATCATTGCGCTTTGTTGGTCAACATTATCTAATTTAACGTTAACTATTTTCATTGAAAAATAGATTATGTTTTCATTATGTTTATATTTTTATGAACAAGGTTAACATAAAAATTAGGAAAGAGATTCAGATTTGTTACAAGTCAAAAAGAATTTTAAAAGTTTCCTGTTTAATTATTGAATTCACATTTTTGGAATTATTTCTAGAATTAAGTTTACTTTGTTTAAATAAAATATACTTTTTATAAAAAAGACATATTTTTTTTTTTAAAGAACTAATTTTTAATTAACTTTTAACTGCAATTCCATATCAATGTGCACAAAGGGAAAATTTTAGGGACGCAAATTATATACACATTTAAGATAAATTGACAAAAATCTCGCAAAAATAAATAAGAATAAAATAAAAAGAAAACGAAAAATACTAACCAACCTAAAATATATAGCGTTGCTTTTATTTAGTAAATATTTGTGATGCAAATTCAATGGACTACATTTTAACAAATCTTTTTCAAAGGGCAACTTTCAAATGGGAATTAAGAAAAAGATGTAATATATTAAAACTAAAAATGACTCTTAAAAGATTTCAATAGCCCTAAAATCAATTAAATAAAATGAATAGCGGATTATTAAATACATTCCTTAAATTGGTAAACGAAGGTAAAATAAATGTGGTAAAATATATGAAAGTTGTTAAACGACGTTTTTTTAAATGAAGGGATTGTTGAATATAATTTTTTATTATCTACATTTAATATTGTTTGAATAATTTCCTGCAATAATTTGAATAGTTATTTTTGTACAGCGCCTGATATCTTATTAAATTTTTATTTTTATGATAATACTGAAATTCCTCCCTGGTAAAATGTTTACTCAGTAAACAGTAACAAATACCTTTATCATTATTACCATGTAATCCATGTAAACTAAAATCTATTCTTTTAAAAAATTTCAGTTGCTATAAAATTAAATAAATAAAAACAATAGTTGATCATTAAATACATTCATTAAAAGTGATAAACAAAAAGTAAATGTGATAAAATATATGACGAGCATAATCACGTAAATAGTTCTTAAACGATAGTTTTTAAATAAATTGATTGTTGACTACTATTTTTTATTGTCGGCTTTTAATATTGTTTGAATATTTTCCTACAATAATTTAAACATTTACTTTGAGCTTTATTTTATTTAGTACCTGATATCTTATTATTAAATTTTAATGGTAGTACTTGAAATTTCCACCGTTGGTAAGTTTTCCTCAGTAAACAGTAAAACAAAATACTTTTATCCTGTAATGCATGAAATAAAAAGAAATATAAAAGACATTTTACCATTTTTCTTACTAAAATGCTTAAATTTAAAGCGTTTGTATGTTAATTTAACGAAACAGAATAAGATCCTACACTCCATATAAAATTGTTGAACATTTTTTTTTAGCTACTTAAATTATATTTCAGTTCTCTGTTATAAAAGAAAAGGCAATTAAAAAAAAAAAACTGTAATATAATTGTTGTCTAGATTTATATTTTAAAATGATGCTAATTTAATAATTTTTTTACATTGAGAAAATTTATTAGGAGATTAAATATGGATTTAACGAAAGAATTAAAAAAATAGGCGTCAACCTTAAAAATATCTCATTAATAAAATTAAGATATTGATACTGTAAATCAAAAATGCATTTCCATCATTGTTGCTTTGAATTGCGTAATAAAAATCAAATTTTAAATAACAACTTTTATGTAGACACGAAATGAATATATCTGTAAAACTTGTTCATTACTTGAATAACATTGTATTCAAAAAAAATAATTTGGATAAGGAAGCGCAGGTCAAAATTAATTGAAAGGTATAAAAAAGAAAATGTTGTTTATTATTTTTAGTTAAAAAATCATCACAGAGTAACTGATTTCAAATTATTACTTGTTTCTTTCTTTCTTTTTCATAAAGAGATTTAAATTTGAAATTTAACTTTTTATAAGTAGTCTAAAAAGCTGCACGTTAATTAGTTTTATATTTATTATTCACTTTAAAATTGCAATATTAAATTTAACTTGACTTAATAAATAAAAAACTAAATTCTTAAAATTGTAATATACTAAAATTGACACCATTAATTAACATAAATAAATATCCAATCAATGAGTTTTTTTCTTTCAATTCGTATTATCATGCACGAAAATTACTATTTCACAAGTAACTAACTATATATATATATATATATTAATTTCGGAAATTTATCAAATCATTGAATATCATCAGTTTTTCATAATATATACGACCTGAAATCAGTATATTTCAGATATATTTCTGAATATATATATATATATATCATATATATTTCTGTATATTTCTATATATATATATATATATATCAGTATATTTCAGATATCGGGAAAAAAATTGTAAGAAAATATTTGATGTATTGGAGGCTTTATGTTGTTATTCTTGAATTCCGAAAACTTTGACCTATGGTCAGTCACCACTATTAGAGTAAAAATGTAGCAGACTACCTACTACACTACACTCACATGTTTCTGTCATAATTTTTAACCAAAATCCACCAAGAATGGTACCTGGAGGATTCACAAAACTTCTTATCAAACTCGATGAAAAACTTTAAAGCCTACAGATTTTACTCTCTCCGGCATAAACATTTGTGTTTTCGGTTAAACTTTACTTGTAGGATTTCGGATGTTGCTTCCATAGTTAAGAAGTCTAATGCGTTATCCTTCTGCATTAATTTTTATTTATAAAATAACAACAGCATGGAATAATGTTTCTCGATATTATTTAGCATTCTTTAAATATCTTGCGCATTTTGCAAAGTGAAGATTTTGTCTCTGTCACTGTGTGTGTATCAAAGCATTGTCGTACAAATATTTATAAAAAATCATTTCATCATCAAAAAAAGTTTTCCAGTGAACAATTTTCCAGAAATCTGAATTTCAGAAAATTTATGAAATACTTTTTAAATATTTTAAGTGGTTTTCATTATCAATAAATATCTAGTCTGACTACAGTCCGTTGCACATTGCTTTCAATAGTGTACTTCGATATATGTATTCGAAAAACTTTATATAGCATATTTATTTCTTTTTTATAATAGTTATAAAACAAATATTCCTTTGTAATACAATCAAAAATATTTATTTATACATATAGAAAAACTTTATTTTTTATTGTTAGATTTAGAAATTGCATTCGCATATTAGATGCATTTAAAAAAGAAATGTTTTTATCAACAAAAACAAAACAAAATAAATCACTGTGTATAGCTGGAAATTTGTTGCAACGTTATTTCCTCATCTACATCTAATTAAATGAAAAAATATATTTAAATGAAATGACATTTAAATTTGTTTTTAGATATAAATATTTCAAAAGAATTTCTAGGGCAGTTCTGCGTTTATTGATAAAAAAATTTCAAGTTTCAGATAATTTTGCTCAGAACATTCATTATTATTGTGATTAAAATTCAAAATACTTACATATAATACTAAAATTTTTGATTAAATATTTAAAAAATCCACTAAATGACATGTAAAATATAATATAAGTAAAGTAATTTTTCTACTAAACCTGACGTGTTTCATTTTTATTTAACGGAACTTAAAAAAAATTATTTAGTTTAAATGAAGAACAATGAAATGCAGGTTTTAACATAAAATCCATTTTCATACTCTGATAACATTAAGTCAATTTTTATTGAATTCATTAATTTTTGCTTGATGTCTATTGTTAAATAATAAGCGCTATTTAAATATTTTTACATCCAAATATTGTTCAGAATATTATACTTTTTCCGAATAATAACAATACGTACAGTTGACACAAAAATTGGTGCAACAATTTTGTTGGAACCACGACAAATATTCATGACAGAGATACAAAAATTTTCTGATGCATTTAATCTCTCTGATATAATCCAACTCTGTTGATGCATTAAAAAAATGCTGTATACACCATCTTTTTCTAGTTTTATCATTTTATAATTATATTTTTGTCATAAGTAGTAATTCAGCAGGTGACACAACAATTGGCACAATAGTATTTTTGGAACAACGATAAAAATTCATGACAGAGAGGTACAAAAATTTTCTGATGCATACATTCTTTCTGACAGAATCCAACTGGGTTGATACATTAAAAATACTGTATACTTCTTTTTTTTTTTTCCTTGTTTAATCATTTTATAATTATATTTTTGTCATAAAAAGTAATTTAGCAGTTATTCTAAGCTAAAAACTTTAAAAACTTAATTTTATAACTTTGCCATCGTGGATGTATTCATTCAGTTATAACTAGATGAATTGTTGTGCTAGATGAATAAAAATTATCCTGCAAAAAAAAAAATTTAAATATTGCTTTATGTTTATAAGTTTTTGTACCTTTAAAAATTTAACAAGGAAAATAAATTCAATACTATTAAAAAATTTAAAAAATAATATTTTTTTCAATGCTAGAATTTACATGCAATGGATCTTTTTAAAAGCAAATATAAAACTAATTTCACAATTTTTCAAGAAAATTTCCCTGAAATGAGGAAGGGAAAGATCAGCAAAGTAGTTTTATTGAAAATAAAAGGTGTTGTAAATACACTCTGCCCAGTTCCCAGATTTATTATCTCAAAAAGAGCAAATCGAACTGCTTTTCAAATATTTGATTTCTCCGTAATCATTGATCATTCTTATTTTCAATCCTCCTGTTGTTGTTAGGAGTTCCCCCTTTGTGATGTATGGTATCAAACTAAATTTTCACTAAGATGCTTTTGTTGTGATACTAAACGGAAGTGATGTAAGGTGGTGTGGGAATTGTTTTCCTGACATCTTCCATTATGATGAAAAATAGTCCCTGTTCATCATCAAGTTTTTTCTCTTTTTTTTTTTTACTGGATTTATTTTGCAAAAGCTTTCCTTTAAGATTTATAAAATATGGATTTGAATTATTGAAAATAAAATTTTAATAGAGGAGTTTAAAATTTATATAGATGGACTATTTCTCTTTTAAAAAAACAAAATATTCACATCAGTTTTATTCATTTGTATTTTTTTTTTAATTTTTGCATAGAAAACGAATAAATAAAGTAATTATTTCAAAATATAAATGTCAAATTATCGTGATTTGTTTAATAATTCTAGTTTACTTCAAATAAACAGAATTTTTCTGAAATATAGTATATAATTCTATGAAATTATAACAACAGCATCTATGTGAAATGTAAGTCCTTTTATATATGTTTTAAAAATGACGATAAATGAAATGCATTGTTAACTTATAGCATAATTACAATACATTAACATTACAATTAGTTAACATTTTACTATATAATTAGTTAACATTTGTAACTATATATTATACAATTAGTTAGCAATGTATGCATTGTTTATTGAATTTTTATACATTCTTTGATTTTAAGATAATAGTCAAGAGTCTGTTAGTTATTTTTGGGGATTTATTACATTCTAAATGAAAATGGATGAAAAATCAGTATATATCCATTTACATATGTATGAATCACCAATTCTACAGCTAATATATAGTAACTTTAAAAATTTTAACATTCTTAACTGATTTGAATTCACAATATTTATTTTTTAAAAATTATTTATTTTAGTTCTTTTCCCCCCCTTTTTGTGGGATTAAAAGTATAGATTTATAATCAGATATGTGATTTTTAAATGTTGTGCAATATTAATAAACGCTCAGAAACATGCAGATTTTATGCCGAGATAAATTAAGTAGTGGAAAAATGTATTATATTAAATATAAATATATATTAAAATATGAATGAATTAAAAATGTATCAATTAATTAATTTTAACTTTATTAATAAGGATGCAATACACACACTATTGTTTTGTTTTTACAGAATTTTGTTTAAATATTAACAGGTATTGCTAATAAATTATCAAAATATTTTTAGCATAAAAATAATTTTCATATATATTTTTCAACTTTAGTTTTTATATACATATGTATATAAATACAAAAATATAGTATGTGAAATAATTCTTCAAAATTCTGTTTTCTAAAAATTTCATTTTTAAAAAATCTTAATGTTTTTCTATTAATATTTCGAATAATAATTACTTGCATGGTAAATTATACTTTGCAAACATTGAATTAACAAATAATTGAAAAAGTTATTTAAATATTACATAAGAAAAAACCGCTTAGTTTAAAATATTCAAGCTATAAAAAATGCCTAAATACACATTTTCTTAAAATTATAAAGACTCTTATTAAATTGTTTGAAAGGAAAAATAATCTTTTTTCGGAAAAGCAAAAATTTAATTGCAACAAAAATTATCTTACTACCAAACGATATTATTCATTCAAATCAAAATTTTGTTTTAACTGTATCCTTAACTATGGTTTGCGATATGCTTAACAAATATCGCGTTAATTACTACACTAAATTTCATGAATGAGTCATGAATTATGTTGAATAAGTCATTAAAATGATTCAATAATGATGAATAAGTCATTACCATAATCTTTTATGAATAAGTCATTACCATAATCTTTTATGAATAAGTCATTAAAATAATCTGTATGTAGAAAACGAATATAGATAAAGAATAATCCACTGTTCATGGAAAATTATTGTTTATAATAATTTTTAAAATCTAATTAAGTTGCTTTTAAAACGATAAGCTTCTATTTAATTATTATTTTATACTATTTCAAATGTTTATACGGGAAGATGATAACTATTTTTAAAATTAATACATATACCAATGTATTCTGTGTTTTTAATATTTTATTCTGAATTTGCATAGTATTTAAGAATATTATTACATATATAAGGTGAATATATTAATAATGTTATTGTAGTTTAATATTTTTAAGAACAAACGATGAAACTAGAACGAACAAATAATGAATAAATATCCAGTATTTTACTTAATAACTTGTTATTCATACTTAATATTTATACATGATTTAAGATTATTAAAAGAATTCAATATTTAGTCATCCAAATTGTATAAAAGCAATCATAAAATTGCTGAAAATAAGCCAGTGCTAAAATAAAATTTCTATTATGCACAAACTTTATATAAAGTATTAATAAAATTAGCTTTTACTATATATACTTGATTGGCCCGATATTCAACAACTAACATTTAGTAGCCTTTTTTCCAAGTAACAGTAATGTTCGCAAACTTTTCTAACAATTGTTGTGACGATAATAATATTTTATTTAAATAAAACAAAACGCACGGAAAATTTTTAATACACACGTAAAAACGTACACAAACCTGACACAATTTTAAAACTCATATGATATTTAATGCATATTGCGGTACTTACGTGTATTAACGGTACCTTGGCGAGAGTTGCGCCAATAAAGAGCACACGCGCCAACCGCAGCTACAGATTTGGTGGTTTTTAAGTGGCGCCAATCTACACTTAAAATTTTTGTTCCAAATAATAAAATATATAAAACACTTCATTTAAAATCAAAACGCTTTCAAAATTCAAAACACTTTCATCAATTTCCACAATGCAATCTGGTCCACCTACCTTCTTTTTTGGTTTATTCTCCATATCTAAGACACACATAATTCAGGCATGTAATTGTTCCAATCTATAACAGTTTTATCCGATAATCAAGTTGCTTTTCACAAAAATTTAATCGACGTCAACTCCTCGCACCAGCAGTATATGATTCTCAAAGCGTTACAAAATGGAATTCTGTTTCCCTCAAACCAGTTGTCTTTTCTAAGTCCCACATGATAAGCACACTGATTGAAATTGCATTTCCAAAACTTACGTTTACCAAAATAAAGTTTCATGTCATGGGAATTGGGACATTTTCGTTGTTTTGGTAAAATATTTCGCTCCTGAAAAAAATAAAATTGCATCTTGTTCTGTTTCTGGCAAATCCCAAATACGCATTTTCGTAGCACTACAAATGGCGTCAAAACTCAGCAAATCTGCAGCTGTTATATTGGCGCCATTTAAAAACCGCCAAATCTGTAGCTGTTAGATTGGCGACACATAAAAACCGCCAAGTCTGTCGCCAAGGTACCGTTAATACGTAAGTACCCATATTGTTATGTTAAATGCAGCCAAAGTTATTGTTAATTTACGAATGAAAATTTGAAAAGTTTTTTTTATGCAATTTGAAGTGGTAGAAGTGCACATCTTAGAATTCAAATAAGCTTGTTCAAAATATTATTATAAAATGAAGGAAGACCTCATTTAACATGCAGCTATAAACATTTCTAAAAAGAAGGGAATCAAGTTCATATACACCCTTCAATGGACACACATAAAATATACCACTACAATACATGCATTATATAATAATTGCAAGCACTTTAACTTTAATGCAAAAAATATTTATAAATACATATTGACACCCATATCGATACGTCAACAGCAGAAGTGTTGCCAATCATTATAATTAATAAGTTTAGAAAATAATTAATAAGTTAATATTCTTTTAATAAGTTAATAATGATAATAATAACGATTAATAAGTTTAGAAGGCTCTTGGGCTTATGGATTTTGAAGCTTCATATTGAGAAGCTCAAAAACAATTTTGATCTAATGCTTTATTTCTTTAAGAATTTTCTCATAATAAATAATATTCTTTGTAAAATTAAATTTTAAAATATAACAATTTTCTGTATATCTTTTGGAATATCTTGATATACTCGAATCAGTAACTGTGATGAATTCTTTCTCCAGCATGCCATTCGTAGGGCAAATTTTACCAGATAAATAATCAAGTTGGAATAACTTCCACCGCTATCGATGGCAAGATAAACTGGTCTGTGTTCTGACGTCAATAGTCCAAAGTTTCTTTCTGATGATGAGGGAAGTTTTTGATGAGTTCCCTTTCTTTCAGAATGATTTTTTTTTTGGACATACTCAGCATACTAGTAATAGTGACTTTCTTTCCATTTCATACGTACTATTAATTATTATTATTATTCCATTGTTTATACCAGTATCCGTTTTATTTTCCCTTCCACTATAGAAGGTCAGAAAAAGGTTATTTTTATTTATTTCATTTAAAGAAATATGCTCATGAACTCTTTAAATAAATTTAAAAAAAAAAAAACTACTTCAAATACAGCATATTGCTAAGAGTTTCCGATGTACTGACCAGAATTGTAAATAACATGCTACAAAAAATTAGTCTGAGGATTAATCAATTTGAAGCTTGATGATTAGCAAAGTTTTAAAAGATCTAAACAGATGAAAGTGTTTTTTGTTTAATTATTTTATTTAAATAGGATATAAAAATTACTTTTTATGTCTTTGCTTTACAAAAATTTTCGATTTTTTAAATTCTTTTAATAAGAAAATAAATGTACTACTGTATTGAAAATTCAATAATTTATTTTTAATAAAAAAAAATCTCAAATTTTAAAAATAGTAATTACTTATTAAAACTTGAGCATTTGCATTTATTATTTACAAAAAAACCATTTTTAAAATCAAATTACTTGAAATAATGCTTTGAATTTTTCTGCCAAATAAAAATAAAATGAGGTCAATTTTAAATTTTTTATTTTCTGTAATTACTAAAAATAGAAAATTAATGTTATCTCCATTATTTTGTTCTTTGATACCCCTCAATTTTTTTTTTATCAATTCATTTGTTATTTATCAATTCATTCGTTATATTGTTATCGTCAATTTCAAAAGAAATGAATGTTGAATATAATATTTTTTTAATTTTAAAAAGTAATAATTTATTTATTTATTTAGCATTCAAATATTCTTTACCATGATAGTATAAAATGTTAATAAGATTTATTGCATAAATGCATTACAATTGTAAGCATTATTAGCATTCATTTAAAATATTTCTGTTTATTTCTTGTTGCATAATTTATTTTAATCAAATTCGTGATTTTCTTGCGAACTACTTTATTTTCATGAGCCTATTATGCTTACTTGAAATAGAGGTCTGTATGGCATCAAAATAAATGACTTTTGGGTATTTCTAGCATATCGTACCTCTTTGGTCTAATGCATTTGTTTATGAAACTTACTCATTTTTTTTTTTTCCTATTTTGTTTCCATTGTACGTTATTATTGACATTCTCCTCATTTAAACCACGACAAACGTTTACAGACGCGACACATATATACCTGAATTGTAAGCAATGTCCTTAAACAGACATTTAGTAAGCTATTGTTTACGTGAGTACTGTGTTGACTCGATATTACGTGACTTTAAATCACGCTAATGTTATCGATCGATCTCAGATAATTACTGTCAGATGAATATCAGTTACGATTATTTATAATGTGTACACAAAAATAGGGTACTGAACTTGAATCATATTTTTTGTAAAATACCATCATGAAAAAGTAGTATGGAATTATGGAATTTTATGTAATAATTTTTAGATTGTTTTTAGTATTTTATAATAAGATATAAATAATATAATAATAATAATAATAGATAGATAGATGTATAAATAAGTTACTTATAATAATTGTAAACAAGCAGAACTGTCTAAGTTATTTTTTGGTGTTACGTTTGATACATTTTAAAAAAAAAATGTATATTTCAAATGATGGTAGAGACATTATTTTTAATACTTCAATTTAATTCTTAAATTTATAAAATCTTGATGAAAATAAAACTGAATAAAATGTTTCAATCTAAATTATAACTGTTATGAACTTACTTTGTTAAAGTTAAATTATAATACTTTGTTATGCACTAATATCAACTCTTTAATGTTATCTTACCTTATTGGCGACTTTTCACTAACGAATGCAGTATTTTAAACAGATGATAATTATTTTCAATGGGTTTTAAGTTTAATATTTTTTATAGTTTTGTATTATTTCCCATTTCTTTTTGTTTATTGATATTTTACACAAGTACATACTACTTTTAAATGCAGTTATAATTTTTCTGATTGTTTAAAATTTGCAATTTACATTTAGCGATGTTATAATTTTGTAAATAATCAGAAGATATATTTTGAATATTAATAGTCGTATATATGCTGTGTATTCATCAAATTCAAAATCTAATACACTTTGTTAAAAATTGTACAAACTCAAATAAAAGTTGAATTGTTTTTAATTTCAAATAAATTTTTATAATTCTATATTATAGACTGTAACTAAATTGTGGCACATTCTTTTTATCTATATGTATTTGGTATTTTATGCTATTGAATAGTATAATATGTTTTTAGTAGCATAATTATCTATTGCTCTTATTTAGAAAACATCTTTGTAAGTAATTAAAAATTGTCAGTTGTTTACTTAAGTAAAACTGTAAATAAGATTAAAAGAAAATATGAATTTGTAAACTTTTTTTTTCTTTAATAAGGACATTTTTGTTTGTAAATCTATTTATTGATCAAAACATTCTTATAAAATTCCATTTATACGAATTTTTAAATATATATATTTATATATATGTGTGTGTGTGTGTGTGTGGTGTGTGTGTGTGGTGTGTTATGTGGGGGGGGGAATTGGGAATGTGATTATACATAATCCCATTTTACATTAACATATATATATATCTTTATAAATCCATTTGTTTAATGTGTTGATTCAATTTTTTTTTGGAAAGCAGATTTATAAAATTTAATGAGTTTTATAAAATGAAATTAATGTAACAAATTTTTAATACCGTTTGTATACTTTAAGGAAATTTTTATTTGTAGTCACACAGATTATTTTACTTTCAAATGTGTTGCATTTTTTGCAATAGTATTGCGGATTACTTTGTTTTATCAATATGTAATAGCTTACATAAATTTAGCTATAGGAAGTTAGCGTGGGAAAGTTATTTCCAAAGTTTCCAACTTTTAAAAAATACGTAATCTTAACTGCATTCATTTTGACTTTCATACTGGATATAAATAATTCATATATATTCATTTTCATGATTGGATTTAATCAATAATACCAATGCACGTTTCTACATCAGAATTTCATGTTTATGCTAAGTTACATTGCATTAAGTAATCTTCTATTTCAGTATATTTAATTTTTTTAAATTACGTATAGTATTTCAATCTGTATGTGCCATAATTGCATTTGAAAGAATTTGTGTTTTAAGAGCGGCCAGACTAGAGACCGAAAGAAGAGAGTCAATCTCTCAAAGGGTCTCCCGTCTGACTTCAAGAAAGCAAGCCACGTTATCTCTGGTGGCTGAGAGTGACAATTAGTTAAAAATGTAGCCGCGAGAATCCCTGTGATGTACGGAAAAAGCGGATCCTGGTCGGAGTTGGGAGGGGGCACATGCCACACACGGAGGGTTGTGAAAAACCTGCCTATAATTGATTAGCAAAACTGATTCAGTAGTTCTCGTACTCTTAGTATGGACGGGGTTTTATTTGTAAATAAAATAGGGAATTAGAAGATTCAAATAGAATAATAATATGGGATTTAATATTATAATTCTGTCTTAATAACATAAAATATTGATGTCTTTAATAAAACAGATTCAATTACAAAAAGTTGTTTTAATAAAATCGTGTAAATAGTTTGATATCGTATTGTTTTATGAATGTATGTTAATCCGCATTGCAAAATAGCTTACAAAAATTGAAGTATATATATATATATATATATTATTTAATGTGTAAGGCCTTTGCTTTAATAAAATTCAACAATAACAATATTCTTATTTTAAATAATAAAATTTAAGTTGAAATTCCTAATTTTAAATAAGATTCGTTAAAAACGATAAATGTCATGAAGTTTTTCAAATAATGGATGTGTAGAATTGCTTCTATTCAATTATATTAAAAAAACTAAAACAAATATCTAATATTTTAATAAATTATCGTTTATTATTATAGAAATTCATAATGTTATTTATAATACCTTTATAACTTTAATATTATTTATAATACCTTTTAGTTTCATCAATTTATTTACAAAGAAATCTTTTGAATTTTTTTTTTACAAATCCCTTTGTTTGAAAGTCAATCTAAGATACTTAAAAATTATAGTTTGCCAATAAAACTTCTAACAATAGCTCCAATAAAGATAAACTAGATATTTGTTTTAGCCTTTTAATATACTTGAATAATAATCATGATTTGAAAAACTTCATGATATTTATTATTTTTAACGAACTTCTTGCTAAGAATAGCTTCAATAAAGCTCAAACAAATAGGCATGAACTATTCTGAAAATGATCATGCATTAACCCTCCGCTTTCCACCAAACTAAACGCTTGTTTATAAAGATATGATAAAAAATATAGATTTAAAAGTGGAGTAAATTGTTCAATATACCAAAAGAAGGTGAAAAAAAGAAAGAAAAAAATCGGGGTAAATCAGTCTGATTTTGTTTATATATTTTCCTTTCACTAGTAAAATAGAGTTTTTGGCTTGTAGATGATAATCAATGAATTTAACTATTATATCTTTCGAATTGCTCAGTTTTAAATATGGATTTTTGCATTACTTAGTGAAAAAAAAAGTATGGAATACATATGTACAAGATGGCCACCGAAAAATTGAATGATATAAAACAAAAATAGCTATAGGATTATATCAGAACCTCTTCGCCGAAGATCACCAACTAATCTAGCTTGTTGAATGCGAACAATTAGATTTGGTTTTGGTTTTATCACTCTACGGTCATTTTGTGCACACTTTAGGCTAATTAGACAGGATTCTACAGTTTAACGTAGATTATGAACCACCAACAAACATTCATACCACAGTCAGGAGTCAAACTTGAAGCCTATGGTTCCAGACCACTAGTCAATTGGCCAATGTGTTCGTTTGATTGTTTATCTGCATAAAAAAAAATTTTTATATTTAAAAAAAAAAAAAATAGTTAAAAAAGGTTTTATGTTGTTTTTGTACAAAAATGCATGCAAACATTTAAATTCTCCATTCATATCCTTCTCGAAACTCATAACAACTTAATCCTAAACCTTTAAAAATAAATGAAAGAAAAAAAAAAAAATCCCCTCAAATACTGCACAAGACACTTTCTCTTTGCTTACACAACACACACGCCGGGGCACGAGGGGGAATAAATGGCTCACGTGCGTTCTGCAAGGGTGGTCACGTGTTGCCCCGGGTACGTGGGGCTGGCCTCTTAGTGCAGACGATATCTGGAGTGAAGCGGGGACGGGGTGGAGGGATGGCATGGAATGGCCATCTCATCGCAATGCTGAACGATCTCCTCCACTAATTGCATCAACGTGTTACTACATAAGGCAGCGAAGGGTCTGTCGTCACTGCTAAATATTTCTGCGAACTTCGGACACCGATCATGTAAAGTAATGCCTAATGTCGTGAAAATACGTCTAGTTTTTAATGAAATTATATAGAGGTTGAAAAATCAATTCTATTGATACATATCAACGCTAGAATTTTGTTTAGCGTTGCTGCTTAATGTGAACAAAAAAAAAAGTTTATACCATGTTGCTTATTAATGAAAAACTACAACTCATTATTAATAAATTCATTAAGTTATAATTGCTAAATTAATAAAAATTGTTAAGAATGGAGAGTAAATCATGACAATTACATCCGTAGAAGTTATTTTGAGGATTCGTTGAAGATTTTTATTTTATTTATTCCTTGAATGAATTTTTAAACTTGTTTATTCCTAACATTATTAGAAAGAAGCAATTAACTTTATTTTTATTTGTTTACATACTTTTTAGAATAGCATGCTATAAATGATGGTTTTATGCACATTTTCAGCCTTTCTTAAATCCATCTTTTTTAAATCAAATTGCCTGCTTTTTTATTTTCAGGTTGTTTTTCATTTTTTACTTTATTTATTTATTTATTTTGCTAATTAATATTAATTAAAATTATTTTGAGTTCAGCAAATTACAAGTTGTTAGTTTTTCATGAACAATAACTAGTAAAAAAAACTGTGAATAAAAGAACTAATTTTAAGGTTTCGACCTACAAATCTAAATAGAGTTGCAATGATAAAGTTATCATTGGGTAAAATATCCAGTAATTACAGTGAAAAAAAGACTTGCGTAGTATAAGGATACTTGGATTAACTTATTAAAATATACTTTTTTCTGCATTTTAATATAATATTTAATATAAGTAATAGTGAGTCACATTTTTTTTTTTTTTTTTTTTTTTTTTTTGCCTTTGTATAATAAGTAACTTTTACCTACACTATAATTTCATACAAAGATGTAATTCTATATATTATATAATCGTATATATTAATATAACGAAATATTATTTTGTTAAGGAGATAATTCAAATTTTTTTTTTTTTCGCCTTTCAACTGTACTATCTAGGGGTTTTTCTTTTTTTTTTTTTTTTTTTTTTCCAGTCAAATGCAACATAAATGCAATTTAGATTGTTTATAAAGTTCTTGAATTGAAGCTTCAAAAGAATGTAGTGTAATAGTGCTTCCTCTTACGCACTGGCAAGAACGCCCCCTGTGGCCTTCAGGACAAATTGTCAGTAGGTCTCGAGACTCTCATCTGAGAGGAAGTACGACGCCTTCACGCTCTTCTGTTGAGAAACATTTAGTTTACAGTCTCTCATCCCGATAGGAAATATATTTAACGCAACCTTACGTAGTAGTTGGCCCACAGACTCTCACCCGGTGAGAAAGTATATTTCGCGCATCCCGCACATAGCTGAGTATCGGGTTTTCGGCTTAGAAATGCAGTCCTTTTACTAATATATAATTATATTTCTTTAAATGTGTTAAATATTGTTTGTGACTAATTGTATGTGCATGGTATTTGTGCATGTCAATAAAGCTGTGTGTCCTCCAACCTATGCCTCAAGTATCTCAACCTAACCATATCAAGTTATAATCCAGTTGCTCAACCTGCACACTACAATAGGAATAAAATAATTGTTCAAAAGAAAACAATGATCAGCATTAATTATCTTTTTTCCCCGCTTTTACTGTTAATTTTTACAATTATGTATCAATGTTTGTATTATAAAAAAAAGACATTATAGATTAAATTTTACTTTTTTTCTGTAATTACAAAGGCATGTGTAGAAGGACTGCTTAGTCAATTGTACCCAAGAATAACCAACAAAATATATAATCACATTAAAAAAAACTAATTTTATATAAACCCAAGTATTCTTGTCGATATTTAGTTTAAGTTAAAATCACTTTGTGGAACACTTTCCGAAAACATTTCGTATTCCGCAATAGTCCCTCACAATTCATGGCACAACTTGACACTGCGTCATACATCTGCGTTCCTCAAACAGCTAAACATCCTCATTCGCCCAGAAAGCGACTCTCTAATGGGCGACGGAAAAGGGAATAAAACGAGACGTACCCATAAAGAGCATGTAGCAATTTGCTCATCCACCGTAACCGTGGAAAGCAGGTGTAGCGGCGATCGGTGACCACGACCGTGAACTGGGATGGGGGGGATGGAGAACACAGACCCCTCTCTACCTCTGTTGGAGCAGTGCTATGAAAAATGCAAGCGCTCTTTGAAACCGGTGAACGCCTACAGCGAGTGCAAGTCGAGACTCGAGGGACTTTGTAGATGTCCATTACGCGCAATAATGGTCACGACGAATAGCGGCATAAACGACCACCCCTACCTGTGTATGCGAAGGGACGATTTTTGCCTGTTCAGACAAGTGGGAGGGAAAAAAAGAGCAATGCCTTCATGTTGTACATTTCGAACAATTAAAGTGGGTAAGACGAATTAAAAAAAAAAAAAAAAAAACATAGGAAAATCTTCCCTCTCACTATCAGAATCTGTCTATTCTTTCATTTACAATAAAAAAAGTAAAAAGCGGAATGGGTTCCCGAGCTGAGGGTGTTCGGTGCGAAACCGACAAGAGAAGCCGAATTGAAGCTCAAATGTCAATTCTTAAACTAAGGTATAATAAAACTTTAGGCTGAAAATTCCTTTGAACTCAAAGAGGAGGTGAGAAAAGGGCGAGCCTTAAAAGTCCACGTCTGCAAAAGTTTGTCCTGAATAATGTGGATGGCTCGTGATGGACCCTGAACAACGCTGAAATTATATATGAATAACTCCCTTCCACAGCAAGCCCATGCGGGGCCATGGCCATCCGCCTACTGCCAGATTGCGAGGTAGGAGATATTTTCTTTTTTACAGAGTAGGGGTTTCAGTCCTATGCCCGACGCTCTACAGTCTATTTGACAGGGACCTACGGTTTAAAGTGGATTTCGAACCACTATGAACATCCATGGCACCGCCGGGACTCAGCACCGAGCTCTAATCACTCTGCCATCAGGCCTCATATAACCTTAGATCAATGCCAGCTATATCGAAACAAAGCAATAAGATTGGAATTGAATAATAAAGGAGTTGCTGGCTATGAGAGATAGTTCAGATCAATTTCATGAAGAGGTGGGGGGGAGGATC
The DNA here is from genome assembly GCA_021605095.1 of Caerostris extrusa. Taxonomy (NCBI): domain Eukaryota; kingdom Metazoa; phylum Arthropoda; class Arachnida; order Araneae; family Araneidae; genus Caerostris; species Caerostris extrusa. The sequence continues at coordinate 22,676 of BPLR01005911.1, forward strand.
TGTTAGATATATTTATAAAAGAATATATTTCATTGAAATAAAATGTTTACATTTTTAATTAAAGTACTCTAACCTAATGTGTCATTATGATAAATTCAGCTGAAGCTATCTTCAAAACAATGCAGCAATGAATTCATTGTGCTATCTGTTAAGTGTAGATCTGCTTTTAAGGTGAGAAATCAACTTTGTTTAATTTTGGATGTTTATCGAAAAGACAAAAATATAATAAATTACAATTATGCTTAAATTTCGATACAAAACAATGAAATAGTATCTTTTTTTTTTTTTCTATTTCATTGATTTTCTTTTTAGCAGTTTATTTAAAATACAAATATATTGTTTGCCCACTTCATGGTACAGTGATAACGCACAGAAGTTTCAAATTCGAATCCACTGATAGCGTTCATTGCAGTCATTGCTTTCAGAATAGGAGACTCGGCAAGTGATTGTGAATATGTACATGCGTCTCGCATCGACAATCAGGTTGCCTGGTGGGAGTTTTTCCGGTTTTTCTCCTTTATTGTCCCCAAATTCGATACAGTTAAACCTAAAAATCATTCCCGAATGACAATACCTTTATTACGCGTTAGGGGCAAACATAAGTGAAAGACGGGACTTGACGGCGTACCTTAAAACATGCATTAAATACTTTGTTTTATTTTTATTTTAATGGCTGATGCTTTAAAAAAAAATTACCGTAAATTGTATTTTTAGAGTTACAGTTTTACAACTATATCAAAACAATAAAGGCGAAAATAAATTGTATCTATTTTCAATATCCTTCGTCATGTATTATACGTCAACATCATCACCAGTGGCGCAACATCTATATAGTGGGCCAAGGCCGTCTGCCTACTGGCAGATTTCGAGCCATGAGATGTTTTGTTTTTACTGCCTACCCGTAACATCTGATGTCTGCCAGCTGTACGTCCAACAGTCATATTAGACCAGGACCTACGATTTAAAGTGGATTCGAACCACTATAAATATATATGGCACCGCCGGGACTCGAACTGGAGCTCTAATCCTTCTGCCATCAGTCCCTATGTATTATATGAGCCCCATGCAAAATCTTTTAGCTTCCATGGTCTGTTTTTCAAGGGAAAAGTCTCAGCTCATATATAAAATAGCTTTTTAACCACAGATGTTTAGAAAAATAATCAAATTTAACAATAAGACATTCATCATGTAAAAAAATAAAAAAAAAAATACCGTAGTTTAAAAATCTCTTATTTTTGTTTTTCAAGCAAAATTTTTCTTTTCCATGATTCATTGGGTTAAGAAATTTTGATAACTGAAATAAATAAATTTCTTAAGAAAAATAAAATTTAAAATCTTAGATAAAATAAAAATTCATTAATTTCATGTATTTTTATGTAAATAGAATAAAAATAAGAGCATCAAAAATCTAAATATTTTCAAGTAATTTACAATTTCGTGTTTCAGTAACCGTGCATTATGCTATCAATTTCATCCCGTGCAAAAAAAAAACGTCATCTTATTTACATTTGCACGAATTTAAGATAATCTCCAGTAGTTAACAAAGCGTTCATTATGGCTCGCTTTGTTTATGCCGCTTTGTTCTCACAATTTGCCCCGATCAATAGAGAGGTAGAAACAAAGTGGTCACTGAGTGCTCGACAACACAGCGTAATACCCGTGTTGATTCAGTCACGGTCCATTGCTGTTCTCCGTGCGCCACTCCAAAATTTGCTTGCAGAGAAAACAGTCGTTTGATTGACTCTGGGTGGGGGAGTGGTACTTTTTTTGGCTTTCATACTTCTAGCTGTTTGGTGAGCAGTCTATTTTTAAGCACGATATTACTTTATTTTTCTTTCTAAAATTTGGATTCTAACACGAGAGATAAAAGATCTGATTTACTAATAAATTATTTGCGTTTTCGTTATAGAGTATCTCAAAGATTTTTTTCATATTAATGAAAAATCTTTGGTAAAGATATTTTATTTATTATGCTTGTCCTTGCTACTTAAATATCCCCAAAGATTTCGAGTTCTTTATGATTGCACAATGTATAAAAGATTTTCACAATAGTTCATATTTCTTAACGAACTTTTTTTTTTTAATAACTTATGTTAAACATTAGTTTAATAAAAAATTAAAATATCATTTAAAGTAAGCGATTGTCTCATTAAATTTATATTGACTTACATATCACGAATTCTTTTGAAGTATATCATTGTTTGTTTATCGCTAAACTGTCATTTTGTGCACACTTCAGGCTAATTAGACAGGCACCTACAGTTTAATGCTGATTCTGAACCATACATATATATACATATTTCTTCTTTATTGGCGCAACATCCCCAAGGCCGTCTGCCTACTGGCAGATTTCGAGACAAAAATTTTTTTTCTTTTACGGGGCTGTGTTGTCCACGCCACGCCCAACAGTCTACAAAGTTATATTAGACCGAGATCTACGGTTTAAAGGGGATTCGAACCCTACAAACATCCATATATATATATATATATATATTCAGTCTTTAAAACTGAAGTTTACCTTTACGCTCAATTGGTGGTCGAACTATATTTACCTATTAAGAAAGTATTAAAAATATTTTCAATAATTTCATATTTCCCTTTTAATATAACGCTATTTAAGATCATTTTATTCATATATATATATATACAGACAGAGAGAGAGATGTATAAAAAGAGATAAAGAGTGCTGGACTTGTTAAATGATTAAAAATATGACTTCCCTGTATATCTTGTCAGATATGTCTTTCATCTTTTGCAATTTTTTTCTTTATGTCTGTAATCTTTTCAGAAATTTTCCGGGATTAATCCACCTGGCAGATATATTTACTACAAAAATGCACTGGATTATTTACTCCCTGACATAATATAAGTTATACTTATTTCATTAATAAAATTTTTTTTTTTTTTTTTTTTTTTTTTTTTTTTTGTAATTTTAACTGTCATTTTTAATGTTGAAAGTAAAAATGTAAAATTCATTTAATTGTCGTTCAAAATATGTATGGATACCAAAATTTGCATGGTTCTGCTATCCATTTATATTATCTGGAAATTATCAAGTTCTTAATATATTATCTATCTTTTGTAATAAAAATATTAATTTAGAATTAATTAAAGAAATGACTAATTTCATAAAATCGATTCAAATAATATAATTTGCTCATTGAAAAAAAAAATTTGGATAATGCTTAAATTCTTATTTAAATAATTAATGTTGAAAATAGCATTGTTTGAAATTAAAAAATGAATTAATTAATCTTTTTCCCATCTTTATAAAAATAATTAGAACAGTATGGGTTGACTGAGAAATTTTTGCACATTTTTTAACCAATGAGAATTTGCAAGAATATTTCTTTTAAATAATGAAATATGTTAAAATACAACAACTTCGAAAACTGTAGAATTGAACTGTAATACGTCAATATTAATAGCAAAAATTGAATTATAATCCAATATAAATTGTAAATTCTCTTCTCTAGAATTCACGTATAATTACAACAGAAAAAAATATTATTATAATATATAAAATAATATAAAAAAGATTATTTTCGTTATGAATTATTAAATTTTTTTCGGTTATAGCTTTATTGTACTTTTTTTAAAGATCATTTCAAATTAAGTAAGAAAATACTATTTAAATACGTTTAAAATCTAAGATTTTCATCAAAATATTATTATTAAATTTTTGATTAAAAGAAAGTTTAATAATGAAGCTTAAAATAAAGTCTTCATTTTATTTATCATTACCTATGTAAAAATTACATCCAACAAAACCTAATGAGAAAACAATTTTTTATAGCGTTTATTATTAAAATTTTTTTTAATTAAAACTTTTTAATTGAGTGACAATTTTTTTTTAATTTGGCAGCCAAAAATAGAAGTTATATAACGACCGAATAAAAGCAAATGATTACAATAATGATTAAGCAATATATTTTTGTTTAATATTTGCTAGTTATAAAAGAAATAAAAAAAAAAAATAAAAAGATGATATAAAATAAATTATATGGAAAATGGTATAAAAAATGTCTTATTAATATTAAATTTAATTCAAGTCTAGTTAATATATTTATGCATGCAGTATTAGTAATTAATATTATTAAATTGTACATTTACCAACTTTGTGAAAAATGACTCAATTCAATAATTTAAAATAAGAATAGAGTAGGGTCGAATAATTTTTATTATGGAATAACTTTCTTTATTGTTTGATGCATTTTTACAATGTTTTATATAGAAATAAAAAAATGAAAATAAGACTTATATTTTTATAAAATCAAGTAAATTAAACTATATTTTTATTTGCTAACTTAACTCTGCGCAATTTATTCCAGTAACTAACAATCAAACAGCAAAATCTTCAAAAATGTGAACACGGATAATCTTTCTCTAGTAACGCTTTTTATTTTCAGTACAACATGTTTTCCGGTTGTTGTTTCCAGAAAAGAAGAGAAAACGTACTATAAAAGAACAGTCGTAGACGGGGAGGATTTAAAAGCATCGATAATTACGCTATGTTCTCCACTGTTACTCGCTACTTCATTTCAGCTTAGTAGAGAAAAAGAAAAGAAAAAAAAGATAGTGTTCTCTCTCTGTGCTGGGTAGAGTAAAATCCCATGTAACTCTGGCTGTTCGACGTGATTAACATTCAAGAATAATAATACAAAATAAAAGAATAAAAAAAATGTAGAGCTTTTTGAAAAGGAAGAATAAAAATACAAAAACTAATTCTTCCATGTTGCGTTCCGCCAAAACTGTTCCAATTCTTTCTTCTTTTTTCCCAGTTTTCCCCTTGCATTTCCCTTTTTTCACTCTTTTTTTCCCCTATAAATATTCCTTTTTCTCCCTCTCAATTTCCCTCCCCCTCTCTCTCTGGAAACACTTAAGCCGAGGATAAAAGGGACACGCCCACTCGCGAGCGTCTCAACCAATGGCGGCGCTCTGCTGATCCACACGCCGTGTAACATGCAAATTAGAAGTGGAAACCACGGCGTGTTCGCTTAACGTATTGTAATGAGGTGTCGACCTTCTCTCCCCGTTTTTCCTTTTTCTTCTTAAAAAAAAAAAAAAAAAAAAGAAGAAGAAATCTGATTTTCTTTCTTGCCATTTTTTTTTTTTTTTTCCTTTTATTTTATTTGTTCGATTTTTCCCTTTTAAGACCCTCTTTTCGTCGTGTATTTAAAAGCGGGCACTGAAAAATGCGACGGCAGGGAAGAAAGATTTCACTCCTCAGTTGACTTGCGACAGCACTCTGCTTTTAAGCTCAAGTCACTTCACTTTAGTTTTTTCTTTTGGGGCCTTTTTGTTTATGGAGTTTTGGGCTCAGCGAGGCAATTATTTATCCGTTCTTTAAAAGATTTTGTTTGTCAAAACGTTTGGGGATCTTATCAAGAGAGAGTCCCTTGTTAACGTTTTCCAGCGTCTGTTACATATACATACCAGTAATTCCTTACTCAGCAGGGTTTTATAAAGTTTTAAGAAAAACTTTATTATTCTTTATTTTGTAAGATGATAAATTTATATAATTATATATGTGACACAGAATTTTTAAAAAATACTTACTTTTACACTTTTGGATAAGGTATACAGTAATAAAGAGTTTTTGCATACCGTATTTTTGGACGTCCGTTAGCTTTTCTCCCTGGCGCGCATGCGTATCTGTAATAATGTTTCCTATGAGCATGCGCGCTAGGAGAAAAAGCTAACGGACCTCCAAAATACGGTATGCAAAAACTCTAATATCTCAAATTAGTACTTATTTTAATAGCCATTCGAGATTTTATTTCATTAAACCTTTATAACGTGTTTCACTGGTAGGCAGCAACATCTAGACCAAGTCATTGTAACCGTGTGTTCTCATGGAAGGAGGAAAGGGGGGGGGCATCTTGTGTTGTGATGGAGCACCCGTATGTACAAGTCTGTCTTGGCTTCATGTCGTTGAAGGAGAGCAGTGCCTTCCAGAAGGACTTTTTTTTTTTAGGGGGAACTACCCCGCATTTGCATATCGCAGGGGATAAAACCCGCAAAACTCGCACCAGGTAGTATAACTAATGAGGCAAGATGCTAAACATCATGAAAGCTATCTAGTCTCCTCGTTTTTCAAAAAAACAGTGTCTAAGCTGTTAGCGGATTGAACCTCAGCTGTAATGCTCACCAGCGGCGCACGTTACTAAGAGTCGGGTAAATCTTTAATTTTGAATTTATGACAGAATAGTAATATGTTGGTAAGGGGGTTATGCCAATTATGCGCTGATGGCGTGTAGTACTGTCGCTATTTTAAAAAAGTAGATTTATTGGAGATTGTTACTAAGTGTCTCGCAAATAACATTTAGAAAGTCTTGTTAGTTTTCCAGACTTATTCTATACTACACATAAACAAGACAAAGTTACTCTTGTCAGTTCTATCCTTTTGCTTTTTTTAATTTAATGCAGCAGTTCTCTTTATGAGACACCTTAGATAACGCTGCATTTGCTGCAAATTCTGTTGTTTCTCTGGTGAATGTAGGAAAGTCTACCAATGTGAAAAAAAAAAAAAACGTTCAAAATTTTCATTTCTTAAATTGTTTGACATCGATTTTGAGAAAAGAATTATGTGACAAAAAATTGAGAAATATCCTTAAGGATATTTAATTCCTTATTTATCCCAAAATTATTTTTATAAATAAAAAAGAAAGAAGAAATTTCTTTGCGGCATATTCGATGGAAAAATAGTGATTTTTAAGGCATGTGAAACATTTTTCTTTAATATATGCAACAAAAAGTTTTCGAAATGAAAAGTAATCAGTTATACATATATAAGTGTATAAACATAAATTATATCTTAATAATAATTAAACAACTCGATCACCTTCACAATATCTAAGAATTCTATTTATAATTTTTCATGGTTATTTCTATTAAATTCCAAATTCCTATAATTTTCAATGATGCTTTTATAATTTTCGATTCCCTTCCCCTGTAATTTTATTATAATGTTCAAAATAAGAATATTAACTTAGATTTTCTGCTTTAAGCAATGCCACTTCATTACAAATAATTGCTTTAACCTAACTAATTAATTTTTTTTATTTCATTTTAACGTAAACATTACACCATTTGATACACATTTCATTTTTCTATAAATTACCTTACTTTTTATTCAGAAGAAATTAAGATAATTTAATTGAATGATTTTATGCATACGATTCAAATAATGATAATTTTTAAATTGCATGATTTTATACGATTCAAATAATGATAATTTTTAATTGCATGATTTCATATATATGATTCAAATATTTCTTTTAAAAATCATAAATGTGGAGATTTTTCCAAAAATTCGACATTTTGAACATTTTTTCAATTAATGAAAACTATCTTTTAAAATAACAAGTTTATTTATGAATTTTAATAGATACAAATCTATTAAATACAATTTCGTTATTGAGTGTGATAAAAAATGGATCGATGAAAATTGAGATGCTGTATTAGTGAATAATAGCTGTATTGTTGCTTTTATAAATATTTATGTCGAGATTATTTTTGTAATTGCTGCACATAACGTAACTAAGACAAAAAACGAAAAAAAAAAAATTATAATATAATTATTATACATAATTCTGGAAAGTAACAAAATAAATACTTTATAGTAACTTTAAAATTATCATGAAAATCTATCAATCGAAATTATCTATCAAATTAAAAAAATTTATCGATTGTCGCTCGTAAGTTTTTAATTCAGAAAAATATGGAAAGAAATCAGAAAAATTTTTATTGCTTTCTTTAAATAGCAACATTAAATATTTACGTATTTTCTCCATCGAACTTATCAATTATGCAAAGAACATTATGTGTATGTGTGTGTAAATGAATGCATGTATAGTAGATACATTTTGCAGCATAACTTAAAAAATCATAAGTATATATTTTTTATTTTCATTTAAAAAATTCATAGTTAATAATTAGAAACCTTATTTATTATTTTTTAATTAAATAAAAAACCTTTATTTATTTATTTTTTATCTCCATCTTAATTTTTACTTCATCAAATGGTACCAATCAATTTTTCAAGGCTAGAAATACGAGTATTAAGTTATGATAAAGAAGTTTTTTAGATGTTATAAAAAATGAATTAATTAAATCATTTTTAAAAATTTAAGTCGAAAATGTTTACGTCGTTACGTTTTAAATTTATATTCAACAAATTTTGTTATGCGCTTACAAATAAATGTTTGCAGAATAAAAATGAAAAAAATTGATAACTCTTGGAATAAATAATAACTTGCAATAAGAATAACTGCTTTATTTAGCAAATTTATATTACTTTTAGGTGAATTGCTTAAAATCTCAAACCTTTAATTCTGTGCAAACGTTTTTTTTTTTTTAAATTTAATTTCTATACTTTTCTATAATCGGAATTGCCATATCTTCTAGTAATAAATATACTATGTTACTATAATCATATCTACTAGTAATAAATGTACTACAGTAGAAACTCTTTAAGTTTAAAACCTCCAAAACTCTGAAAATTTTTTGTTCCTTCCCTTCAAGACCTAAAACCTCCATTACTCGAAATTTCAACCCTCTTTATGTCGAAATGATTACTCAAACCCCATAAGCCATTTTGGTATATATTTTCCTTCGTAACTCGAAAAAAAAAAACATTAGCAATGTTTGATTTTACAATCTTTTTTTTACAACTCAACCATTTGAAACTAATTACCTCTATAGCTCGAAGAAAAATAAGTTACCAACTTTAAGGATTTGCCGATAATGCACGTCATTGTTTCTTAGAAAACAATGCATGAGTATACAATAAATAGAATAACCAATTCTATGAAATAGCAACTCGAAGAAAAAGAATTTTCTGCTCTTTATAGCTTAGATAATGCTATAGATAGAGAACGATCGATTTGTCTAAAACAAAATAATAATAATAATAATAATAATAATTAATAAATAAATAATAATAACTAACTTTTTTTAATACATAATATTTTTAATTTTAAGGTTGTTTCGAATTACTTCGATTTTTTTTTTATTGTAGTACATACTATAACTTTTAAGTTGCAAATAAACATGTTTATTATCAATGAATTTTTATTTATTTTACCTCTCTTACTCAAAATAAGTTAGAAAGAATCTAAACCTCTACAAGTCGACTATTTCCTTACAAAATTTGCATAAAGTCGAAATCCTCCATAAGTCAAAACTCTATAACCCGAATTATTTAGCTTATTACACCCTTTTTAAAGTTCTATTTACAGAGGTTCTACTGTATATTAATAGAGTCATATCTTCTAGTAATAAATTGTTTTAAACAATTATTTAAACCAATTTGTATATTAAATTATAATATCGAGTTTTAAACAAGCACATGTAGTTTTTATTTTATTTTATTTTACTTTATTTATTTTTTATTCAAGCGAGTATGAAATCATGTTCTGAAAGAATCTAGAAAAAAAGCCAAAAGACCAAGAAGGAAAGTGATCGAGAATATTTGAGAAGCGCCTAGTAACTGCTGTTGGTTGTTTATCAACAGATAATGAATCCGCCGGTATTTTGGAATCGATCGTCGGAAATTCCAGGGAGACGGTCGTGCCCGCCCACCGACATGGCCCGCACCATGTCGGACACCCCGACAAGCGACTTCTCGAATCTCGGGAGGAAGGGGGCTCGCGTGTTAAGGTGGCGTTCTTTTCCACGGCCTGACACTTGAGGAATGAATTCCTCACGCCCGTATCAACTCACCCCCAGATTGGGCATTGAAGAAAAGAATTGCCTAGATTTGGGTAGGGGTGTTAAGAAGAGGAGTGAATGCTGGTTTTCGGAATATTATAAATGAAATGAGGATAAAATAATATTTTCCATGTGGATTAGAATCGTTATTGTTTATTATCTGATTTTGAATATGGTAAAAGCATGTCGCTTTTGGTACCACAGGCTTCAGATTCGAATTCTGTTGGTAGCATGGATATTTGTGAGTGGTTCGGAATCCACATTAAACTGTAGGTTCCGGTCTTACCCTAAAGTGTGGACAAAATGACGGTAGAGCGACGAAAAAAAAAAAAAAAAAAGCATAGCTTTCTTTCATTTATTTTAATCACCAACGTTAATTTTCTGCAAATGCTAAAAACTTCGTATCAAGCTACTATCACATTTAAATATGACAATACACGTTTAAGTTTTTCTCTTTTATAATGTGAAATGATTTTGTTCAGATATGGGCTCCACAAAAATGCATGGGAAGAAGTACAGATAGTAGAAGCACAGATTATAAAGTAAATCAGATTAACCTCTTCGCGCACCTCTAAAAACTTAATAAATATCTTTTTTGCCACGTGAATTTTTGATTACGCATACTTCAAAACTGACTTGAAATGTGTGGTTCTCTTTGGCCAGTATCAAGTCACGTGCTGTGAAGTATTGTAAACAAATTATTGTTTCTATTTTCTAAAAATAGTGTCTAAAGATCAATTACGTTGATGAAAGTTAATTCAACCATCATTTAACATTACATTATACAAGTTTCGTTGATGCAATAAATGATAAAATATGTTCTCACATCACAATCGGAAATTCATCAATTATTTTAGTTATTTTTTTCTCTTTTGAAATTTTTTTTTCCTTCTATTTACACGTATTTTTATGTTTATTCTTACAATTTACTGTCAATCTTTATAAGCCTCTTGGGGAGATGAAAGTACATGAATGAAATAATTAATAAAAAAACTTTTACTTTTTGTCATGTTGACCTTAGTTTATGGGCACAAGAAAAATTATGTGAATTTCTAACATTTAACATAGTATAATAACCTAAGCAACCAAAACATAGGGCAATTAGTTTTCAGCATGTCTTTAAGATCTGGATTTAAACCTTAAAAAAACGAGTTTAGAGCCCCATTCTGTTCTTTTGATAGAAATTAATCTAATTTAAAAGTTATGAACTAACTTAAAATTTAAATGTTTTTAATAAAGAATTAATTTTAATAACAATATTTATTTCAAATGGTCTATATCTTTAAATAAATATTTCAAAATATTAATATTGAATATTGAAATAAATATTTCAAAAGGTATTCTTAAAAGTAAGCCATAATAATACAATAAGCTAAAACAAAAATTAATCATTTTTACACTTTTATAATTCATTTAAGTAAATAAAGCAAAACCTAAGTCAGACAAAAATAAAAAAAAAAAATCTACATCAGTAAACTAAATGTGCTCTACTTTTTAATTAGGAAAATCATTTTACCTAAATCAATTTTATAATAAAAAATTATTTTTGCGAGTAGAAACTAATTTAATTCGCATATAAGTTACTTATATTTTTTATTAAACTGTTACATTAGTGATGAGGTTTATTTACTTATGTGAAAATTAGTGTTGAGAAAATAATTTTCCTATTATTGTTAGAAAATAGGTCTCTTTTTTTTTTATTAGGAAATAGAGAAAAGAAAAAAATTATTTATTTTTCACTAAGACACCATTTTAACAAAAATTTTAGTTAAATATTTGTATTGCACAATTAAAGTTTCAAAAAAACTCACAAAACTGAAAATTAATGTGTAGGAATCAATATATTATATATTTCGTTTTATTTTATGTACATTTTTTAGTATATCATATCTATGAGGACTATTACAATATTTTTTCGCGTAAAATAACTAATTAAAAGAATAGTGAATATAAAATTTCTAATTTTATACAAAGTTAGTAAGAACACATCATTTTATAAAAATATTTTTACATTACTAATGGCTATCTGACCAAAAAATAATCGTATTCACACAAAAGGATAGTATATGAATGAACTTTTCAAAGAAAATTTTAAGACTGAGCAACTGTGTATTTAAAATTAAATTAGTTCGCATTTGCAAAAGTTAAGGCATCAACTCTTTTTGTAGTTGCACAGTGAAGATATTAGTAAACCTTTAAAAGTTCATGCAACAATTATTCTTACTATTAACTATGTTTCCTACAAATGTAATAGAATATCATTTTCAATAAAAAAAAAAAAAGGAGACATTGGCAATATAATGGCCTTAATTCCCTTGTGAATCGAACTAAATTCTTTCGTCTTATTTATCATTTATACTGCCTGAAAAATCTCGAGCTCTATAAGAAAATAATCTGAAATATTGCCAATGAAGAACATGATATATTAGAATCTATCAAATCACACGAGGTATCTAAAAATAAAAGAGGGGACATTTTCTTTTGTTGAAAGAACAAAGGAAAAGGAGACAAACATTCATAAAAAATTTAAAAATTGTAATTAACTACTTTTTACAACTATGTACGAACTGCCTATCAATTTAAAATATATTTTTAATTCCTCAGAACATCACACATGAATAAAAAGAGTTTTTAAGACAAGTTTATAAGACAATTTTTGGCATTTTAGTTATTAATATTTGGCCCATAAATCCACTAATGTATTAACAAATTTATTATAAGAACACCATATCAGTGTGTCAGTGTAATTATCCTATAAAATAAGATGTTATGTAATTATCCTTATTATAAGATATTATGCAATTATCCTTATAAGTGTATAGGGAAGAATGATGCCTTATGGGAGGACGATTGAGCATTTTCGTGTTTCATGAAAGAAAAACTCTATAAAGCCATAATGTCTTATTGATCGAATCTATTCAGTTTTTATGCTAGAGTTTGTGACGTACACCATTTTCGGAAATCCAACATATGTAAACAGCATCCTAACTATGACCAACAAGTGAAATTCAGTAATTGAAAATTATTACAAACACTTTTAACATATTTTCTTATCTTATATTTTTAATTATTTTATTATTAACTTATGCTAGATTATTAATCAGTAACAACTAATGAAATCATTGAGAATCTTTCATTTTATTGGTAACAAATGTTGAATTGGCTTGGTTTATTGCTCTACGGTCATTTTTTGCACATTTTGGGCTAACTACGCCGGGACCTACACTTTAGCGCGGATTCCGAACCACTAACATACATGCCACTGACAGGATTCGAGTCTGAAGCTTGTGTTACCAAATGCCAGAGTTCTAGCCAATTGGCCACTATGTCGCTGAATTGGCTTGAAAATCTACGGTAATTTACAAACTGCAATGCTTTTCTAAAAATAAATTTACAACTATATAAAAATATTTTTTTAAATTAACATCATTCAATTCCACGTGAATTTTTAAGCTGAATATTAACTATAGGGATGATGTAAAAAAAAAAAAAGAACTAGACCTTGAATTCACGATTTATAATCTCCACGAAACTTCCAACCCACTATCTTTTCTCCGACTGATAGATATTCCACTCTGGAAAAAAGTTCCTCGATTGCTTTACAGTTTTACACCCTTCTCTTCAACCCCCTTCCCCCTCTCGAAATTTGTATTCCTCCCTCGCAAATGGCCGCGTCACGTTCCAAAGCTGAATCATCGAAGTCATCATTGAGATATTTCCAAATGCCCCCATTACATTCGGCTTTGCTTCTAAAGGCGCTCGGGCGGGTGGTTTCAGAACGGGAAAGCCCTTCCGTCCAAAGTGGGCATTTTGGGGAAGAGAAGCACTTGGGATGGTATCAGTAAAAAATGCATGCCCCACAATGCGCTTCCCAGGTGTGGCGGAGAGAGAAGATTTCAACCCATAAGCGGCATGCATCGCGAGATTTGTTTATTTTGGATGCTCAGAAGCACAAATGCGTTTTGAAAACTCTGGATGCTTAAGAAATATATTACGTTTCGTGGGATCAGAACACGTACGAAAAATATTAAAAGAGTTTCTGTTATTTGTGCATCTGACTCATACAATGTGGTCGAAGAATTGCCCATCCAGTTTCACATATTACAAAGAAATTCAAGTATTAGTAAACGAAGTGTAACGCTTTTAATTTGTCATTAACACTTCAACTTGGCGGCCTCGTGGTCAAGTGGCTAGCACTCCGGCCTTTGGTATCAGAGGCTTCAGGTTCGAATCCTAGAGGTGGCATGGATGTTTGTGAGTGGTTCGAATCCACTTTAAACTGTTGGTCTCGGTCTGTTTAACCCTTTTGCACAAGATGACCGTAGCTCGTACAGCGACAAACAAACAAGCTTCAACTCATTTACGGATTAATGAAAAATATATATATTAAGAAAAAAAAATCAGTATTTTCCAAAAATTTATTATTTACTTAACTTAGCTTTCTCAATAATCTGTTTAGAAATTAGAAATAATACCTTTCCTGTTTCTATTCTGTTCATTTATGTTATTATAAAATTCTTCTTCTTCTTCATTGGCGCAACAGTCCCATGGCGGGCCAAGACAGATTTCGAAACAAGCGATATATATATTTTTTACAGGATAGGGTTATCAGCCCTCCACCCAACTCTCTACAGTCATATTATACCTTCGGGGCCTGAATGGCCGAGCGTCTAGTGTTCTGTTCTAGTGCCAGATTTCAGGTTTGAGTCCCGGTGGTGCCATAGATGTTTGTAGTGGTTCGAAATCATTTTAAATTGTATATCCTTGTCTCCTATGGCTGTAAAGCGTCACAGAGCTCAATCAGACTTTTCACCCACATCATTCCCACATTGTATAGGAGCAACTCAGCTCTAGACACAGTGATGTAATGTATTGTATTGTATAGTAGTAGTAGTCATTTTAGACGGGATTCACGGTTTAAAATGAATTCCGAACCAATACAAACATCCATGGCACCGAGCGCTAGTCATTATAAAACTAATGTATTTAATTTTCAAACCTAAATTTATTTCTTTTTATGGTAATATTTTTCAGGTTGAGTATGGTTTATATTTAAGCAAATTTTCCGTAGTATATTCAATTTACCATACATAAATTCTGTTTCAGGTCATAAATTTTAAAATAAATGAAGATTAAGAAACAGTTTTTGTGATTAAAGAATAACATATTTACGAAACTTTATTTCTTAACATATTATTTCACTTTGATTTTTTAAACTTCTTTTTGAAACATATGAAACAATAATTTATTTACATAATTCAAGTCACAGCCTAATTATTTTTGTTTTAATCGTTTAATTACTTCGATTATTATAAAATATTAGTACATTTGCGTCTATTTTTGATGTTGCTGATTTCATAATAATTTACTTCATAGAGTTTTCATGGATTTTTATAGGAGTGTTTCAAATAAATTTTATTTTTTTTATTAAAAATTCCGCTAAAGAAATATATAATGTAATCTAAATATATATCTGAAAAAAATGAATGAGAATTATTTACTTATTTTTTTTAATTCTCAGTTTGCATTATTATTTTGTTAATCAAATAAATTATTCATTCCTTAATAATGAGCTAAAGTTTGTAATTTTTTCACTTTACAAACTCAAAAACATAATTTTATGTTTATAGAATAACATTAAATAATACAGAGAAATTTTTTAAATAAAATAAAAGCATTGTCCGAGAATATGGTTCAATGGTATACAAAAGAAATCCGTTAATGCATTTATACATTTGCGTACTTTTCTCTGCTCTACATTTGCTTTGTGGTTAACTTTATTGACATTTTTACAATTTAATTTTAAATGCTAGATTTTATTACTTTATAAATTGATCATCGTTCTCAAATATAATTCTATTCTTTTTTATTTTAAGTTATTTTATGCGTCTTCTCTAGTATACTTTTTCGATACAAATAAATATATAATTTTCACAAACAAAAAAATTGTTTTAGAAATTGCATCAATGTAGAAATTGCTTTAGATTTTCAAAATGTACTATTTATTTTATTAATTTACTTCAAAAATTGTTTTAGATTTGCATCTATTTAAAATTAAAAAAAAAAAAAGATTTACCATAACTGACAAGATTTTTTTTAATTGTTGAATTCCAATAATCATGAAGTCTGAATAATTCTTATCCAATTATCTAAGGATCTCCCCTATTGCATATTTCATATTGCATATTAATTATTTGTGTATAAAATATCGAAGTTTGTCTTCCCTTTTTGCAATTCAATCTGACTATACAATACTATTCTATCTGGGCTATAGAATGCCTACGGCACGTAATCATTGTTTAGTGATCCAAACACGTGTTTTCTTATCTGATAAGATTTACAGGGGACAAAATTTTGAGACTAACTAACACGTGTATCTTTTTGCAACCTTAGAGTAATATGCATATGACAGTAAGATATGCATCCAAAATTCGATTTCCATAACAGAACAAATTTCACACACGGTAACTAAATATTTCCTAATCAGCATGCGATTTCAATCCATTTCCCCCTTCATCTGCAGAAACCGTACCCTACCTAATTTTTTTTCCCTTACGACCGACCAACCGACGTCGATACTTATCTGGACATTACCGGTACACGCACCGCCCCATCCAGTACAGTACAGTACCTCGAACCAGGTTGGCAACTGACAACACCTTGAGGGATGACACGTAAGGCAAGGCACGTGCTGCCACGGAAAGAAAGTAAAAAAAAAAAAAAGGGGGGGAAGGGATGGGTCCCCAGGGTGGAGTGCTTTTATCAGGGCGTGGGCAGTTTTCCTGGGCCGGTGATGGGTGCGCACCTCCCACGGCCGTCTGCTTTATCTCCCGGCGGCACGTGACTTTTTATGATGATTATCTGCGGCCGCATCTTCTTTCTGGAGCACTTATCTGCGCAACCGCTATGGTAAGTGGGGTGGCCTTGCCTTCGCAAAAAGTTCCGGTGGAAGTGTTGGAACTGGAATGAAGAGGGATTGCCCTGTTCTTGGTATTGCACTTATTTATATGGGATGGGAATGATAAGGGGTTTTGGAGTAGATGTGTGGAATGGATTGTAAAAGAACAAAGAAGTGTTTCTTGGGAATGAAAGGAAAAATTGCCATTCAAGGGGTACTCTTAATAAGCAAGATGGTTTATACGTTAATTTTGTTAAAATTTTGTGTAAAAAAAATTTTTAGAGATGAGAAATATCCTTTGAATGTTTGAAAACTTAAGGCTTTAACATAAATCTGATTTTTTTTTTTTAAATTACTATACCTGATGTGTGTTTTTTAATTACTGTACCATTTTTGGTCCAATTGTTTTTTTTTTTTTTATAACTTTATAAAAAACAATTGTTAGTAGTTTTTTAAATAACATTTTAAAATTAACGATCTCTTAAAGAAGCTGGTACGCTTATATTATACAAGAAAAAAAAACCCCAGATAATAAAATAATTTTTTAATTTTTAGGCTATCTTATTATTCCTAAAAATTTTGAAGGAACCCCCCTCCCCCTAAAATTCAATATGTTGGTGTGTAATTTCACAACAATTTCCAGCGGCCTAATGGCCAATTGGCTATTGCTCTGGCCTTTGCTACCACAGGCTTCACGTTTGAATCTTTGCCGTGGAATGGATGTTTGTGAGTGGTTTGAAACCACGTTAAAGTGTAGGTCTCGGTTTAAATAGCCTAAACTATGCAAAAAATGGCCGCAGAGCTACAAACAAAATCACAACAATTTCAAGAAGCTTTTTTAAAATTTATTATCATAATGGGTTTATTTCTGGCATTGATAAAATAGATTATATATTTTACCTTTCCGTATAAATAACGTTTTGGAAAATAATAATAATAATAATTCTGCAAAAAAGAGCAGAGCTTTATGAATTTGAATTAAAAAAAAAGGACAATTTCCTGAATTTTAATGTAAGTTAAGATTAATCGATATTGTATAATAATTGTCTATTAAGATTTTACTTTCAGCATTCGCCGTACATTTCAACCGATTAAAAAAAGTTGTTATATTTTGTATATTATGCAGTTTATAGATTTAGATTGCATAAAAGGAAATATATATATAGTATACGGATAGCATGAGATGGTAAACATCTGGTTTAAAGGCGTAAAGAGACGAATCGATTACTTGTTAGGGGTGCTAGTCAGATATAAGCTGCTTTGAAAGAAATAAGTATAACAGTGAGCGTGGAATCTAAAATTTTAATTATTAAAATTTAATATTTTGATTACAATTAAAATCCTTTCTAAATGAAATATCCTTCTCTCTCTCTTCTTAGACTCCTCTCTTTTTTGAATCTCTCCGACTGGGCTGTTTGCCAATTTTCCACACGATCAATTGTCGAACTATATATATTCATAAGATTTATTATAATATTTTAAACCTACCAACAAAATAAAACACTATCAAATGAAATCAATATATAAAAGATGTTTATAGTGAAAAACATTCGATTCTGTTGATACAATATGAAGTCTCAGTAATATGTCGTAATATCATAGTTTTCAAGTTGTTAGAGATATTTACCATTATTAGGAGATCTCAATTTTCTGTCAGTTTTCGCTCACAGAATTAATTTATTCTGTAGTTACTCAATCTCTTTTTTAAATTTTAAAGGAAACAGCTGTAAATTAGATTTTCCGGATTTTTAAAACAATTCATGTATCAACTTTTTAATAACCCTATAGGAAATTCCCATATTTCAGTTAACAATGCTGTTTTTCAATAAAATGTTTCTTCACAATAAGTATATTTATTGCTAAACCGATAAGTTATTATAGAAACTTAAAAATTGTCTATTTTATTCACTAATCTGCACAAGTAAGAAACATTTTTAGAAAAACTGAAGTACAATTTATATATTTACCGCTCCTCTGTAAAAGATATATTTTTCTTAATATGTTGAGTGTTTGCTTTATATTAAAAAGAAATTATTAATTTTATGTGTTTCAATATCAAAGTATACAGGAATGCATTTTAATTATGTAATATGTCATATATTCAATATACTTACATTCTTTTTTTTTCTTTCTTTCTTTTTACAATTCAGCATTAATTTTTTGAGTGTTACATGAATATTTGTATTTAGTGTAAAATTTAGTAATTAAAAAGTGCCAACAATCCTGGCCACTGTAATGAATTGCATTTTTAAACATGAAGTAAAAAAAAAAAAAAGCCGTTTGATTTTTATTTAGTTTTAAATAATTAAATGAATCAAAATAACAAGGCATTTCATTTCTTTCTCGATAGTGTTTTTCCAAAGAATTATGAATTAGTGCAAATATTCATAGTTGTAAATATTTTTTTTCTTTTGAAATTAAATTGTTTATAATTTTGAATGATAAAATTTAAAAAATAAAATAAAATATTAAAAATTTTTTTTAACTAAGCGACGCTTTTAATAAAGTTATTTAAAAAATTTGACCAATATGTGAGATACAATAGTTCTTAAATAATTCTTTCACAAAAATGTTAAAACAAGAACAAATATCTTTAAAAGATTGAAGGTAATTTAAATTTATTAACTAATTTAATAAAAAAATTTCAAATGAAAGTATGTTTCTGAACCCTTTTCATTTGTTTAAATTACTCAATCAGAAGAAATTGTGGAAAACATTCCAAAAATGCAATCAAAACTATATATATTTATATAAAATATAATAATACATGATACGTTCCTAAAATAGATAATTATGTATTAAACTTTATAATTATTAGAAGTAGAATGTACTAAATGTTAAAAAAAAAAAATCTTTATACATTTGATAAAGATTTTTTTTTTTTATAAAATTTAAAAAACTCATAAAATCAATTAAATGAACGATTCTTTAATAACTTTAAAAACCATTCATTTAAATGATTTTAAGTATTTGATTTAAAAGACATAAAATTGTTTAAAAAAATGTAAAAATTAAATTATTAATATTTTTTTTAATCCAGCAATACTTTTAGTAAAGTCTTTTAGATTTTCGGCCAATATGTGAAATAATATAGTTTTTAAATAATTTTTATAATCACAAAAACATTAAAACAAGAACAAATATCTTTAAAAGGATAAATATTATATTAATTTATTAACTAATTTAAAAAATTTTTTAACAAAAGTATGTATCTGGTCCATTTTCATTGAGTTGAATTACTCAACTAGAAGAAATTGTTGAAAGCACTCCAAAAATACAAATTTGTCTCAGAAATATATATTTACAAAATGTAATGATAAATTATAAGTTTTTAAAATAGATAATTAATTATGTATTAAACTTTATGATTATTAGAAGTTAATTGTAAAAAAATTGCAGCAAATTTTACAAAAATTCTGTATTCATTTGATAAAGATTTTTTTTATAAAGCTCAAAAACAAGCATAAGATCAGCTAAATAAACGATTCGTAAAACTTAAAAGGATATAAAATTTTAGAAAAAAAATATATATATATAAGAATAAAATTCTTTTTTGATCTAGTTTTTAAACAAGTCATAAAAAAAAAAAAAAAAATGTGCAGTGTGATCTTTTTTTTAAAATTCTCCTTCGTATATTATATTGTTTAGAATATAATAAAAAAAAAAGTTAAAGAAATGGGATTTCGATTTTTTCTTTCATTTTTTTCAAAAAAAAGCAATCTATTAATAACATCCTAAAGTAGTAAATACAACAACATATTAACGGAAATAAAAAAAAACATTTATGACTCAATGTTAAAAAGAAAAAAAAAGTAAAACTACAAATTTTGAAATACATTTCTCATTGAAAAAATGTTGAAAAAAAAAAAAAAAAAATTATTGAAAGAAAATCGTTGCATCTGCAACTACCACGAAAAATTAATTTTCATTCTACGAACGAAATATTAATACCAAGAACTCTGAATTGACTTACGCGAAAACTCCTATTCCTCTCTGTCTCGAAATACCATCCGCAAAATTATTAAAACTCCAAATCTATCTTAAGAAGATTGGAAATGGCGAATATATCAAAAGTATTAGTATCACTCTTCCCGAAAAGCTTTGCGAAAGCGATACGGAACGGGGATGTAAAACCAAATAAAAGTAGAAGCAGCGGAATAATAATAATACTAATATCATTGCGTTTATATTTAGTCAGAGAAGCAATATTCCTAGCGGCATGAAGTCCTATTTCACAATATCTTAAATGCGTTCTTCTTTTCCCTTCCTCTCTCTCTCTCCATGCAAACGAATACCCGGCCCCCTTTCAAATTACTGCGCCATTCCATTTTTCCATCATCCGCTTTTGAAGATGGAATTCTCAAAAGGAAGATGCCTGGATTTAGCGGGAAGAAGTCAGTCAATAAACTAAATAAGCAGAGCTTCTGCTCCTTTCTCTCTTTTGCAGCAGTGCTACCTTCCACCCTAGTTGGGGGATCAGAACTCTTTCTCTGCAGCAGCAGCAGCAAAAGAAGAAATCGGATCAGTCAGAAAAGTCGGTGCCGTCATCTGTTTGGTACTAATAAAATGGCAAAAGGCGTGTTGTTGCCGAAGATACTTTTCTGTTCCATCCACCCCCTCCCTCTCTTCCCTTTCCAAACATAACTAATTCCTTTTCCAGAGGAAAAGGGGATCCGACTGCTGCTAAGTCCTTGCGACGCGTTCTCTTGTTATGTGAGGTTTAATTAATAATAGGGAACGAGCAACAAAAAGAGTCTCGCAGGAACGGGTGGAAGAAAAGGCAGTTTCTAATCCAGGATTCCAATTAAGGGCCGGTGCTCTTTGATTAAAGAAGATTCCGAGGGCTTCAAAGGCACCGCTTCGCATGGAAGTCAGGACAGGAGCCGAGTATAATTAAAGGTGGGGCGTTCCCTGGCGCATGCCCCATCTTTAGGGCTTTGCCCATAGGGGAAGGTTACCATAAAGTGTCCACATCTCTCTCTGCCACTTGCAGAACAATTATTCCTATCCATCGAAATGCATTATGCTCGATGTCCCACTGGTTGTGTTAATGAGAGCATGATGGGCATTTATGAGAACACTTTAAAAGTTATCATTAAAAAAAAAGAAATTATTTCTTGTTATTTTGTTTGGACATGATATCATTCAGGTTTTCATGTTCATGTCATGTCATGACACTCAAAATTGCTTGACGCCCCACTGCTTGTACTAATGAGAGCAAGATGGGCATTTATGAGACCACTTTAAAAGTTATCATTAAAAAAGGAAAATATTTATTGTTATTTTGTTTGGACATGATATCATTAAGGTTTCAGGTTCATATTCCTGACATTATTCAAAATTAGCATTAGTCTATAAAAATACGATAAATATCAAAACTTTATTTTTTATTAATCTTTAATATGGTCCATGACTTTAAATACTTGAAGAAAAACTACAAATATTATCGTGTGCTATAACGTTATAACTTGATATTTCGTGAAAAACCATGAAAATATTATGTTTCAATTAACCTTTAATTTGAGTCATGGATTCAAATATTTGATGGACAACAAATATTATATCATGCCATATAGCAGTAACTTGGGAATGATCTCTTTCTCTTAATTTGGTCCATGACTTTAAATATTTGAAGAAAAACTACAAACATTATGGTATAATAATTTTGTAACTTGTTCTTTCATGAAAATCATGAAAATATCATATTTTAATGAACTTTCAATTTGGATCATGGATTCAAATATTTGAACAACAAATATTATATCAGGTCATATAGCAGTAACTTGGGAAGGAACTCCTTCCATTAATTTGATCCATGACTTTAAATATTTGAAGGAAAAATACAAACATTGTCGGGAAATAGCGTTGTAACTTACTCTTTCATGAAAACCATGAAAACATTTTTTAATTAACCTTTAATATAGGTCATGGATTCAAATATTTGAAGAAGAACAATAACAAATATTATATCATGCCATATAATAGTAACTTGGGACTGAACTCCTTCCAGGACTCAATGGAAGAATCCTTTGGAGATTCCTGTATATTTATCATATTACAATTGAACAAAAGCACATTAATTTATTGTAAAAATGTATTAATATAGTTTAATGATAAGGTTTCTGTACAGGGGTGATAATTCTTTTGGATTTATATAATATTAATAGTCTGAAAGTGGGTATAACATACTGTCATGTATATAATATACTGCCATATCTGGTTAACATAGTTTTAATATAATACTACTAACAAATAACTTCATCAATTATCATTTTTATTTCACATTATTTCCATTTTACTTTTTTTTTTTTAAGTCTGAATAGTCGCACTGCTTTCCAGGACTTAAAATTTTAATTTTGCATGAAATACATCAGGTAGAATTATAGCTGAAAGTTACATTAATTATTGTATTAGTTTCTTCCCAGAGTTATTTATTATATTAGTAAACAAAGTCCTCAATTGCAGCAATAAGTATTATATTAATTTGTTTTGTTTTGTTTTGTTTGTGAGGAATAAGGATACTAGAAGACAATTGTGATAGCATGAACTCCCCAGTTTTTCTCCCATACAACACCCGCATTTTAAGCAGTTATTCTTGAAAATTTTCTTGGCAACTTGCAGAATGCAAAGTTTTGTTAACAAACAGTTTTGTTTTTTGTTGTTTAATAAAGTTCAACTTTGAATTGAATTTAATCTGTTTTCAAACATTCAAAATTAAAATTATAAATTTGTTTGAAATACATCATTATTTGTTATATGCACATAGTTTGACATTATTTCAGAATTTATTATTGCATTAGTTTTTTTTTTTTCAAAGTTCCTTTTATATTAGAGCAAAAGATTCACAAGTGCAGCAGTAAAAACATATTTGTTTCTTTGCTTGTTAGATTTATCAATAGAAAAAAAAAAATAGATTAGAAAATTCATTTACAAAAAGCTATAACTTTCTTAAGTTTATTATTATTAATTAAATATGGTAGTCTTGAGAATAGTTCTAAAAGTGTCGTTCTAGCTATAAGACGCTTAGAATGCTTACATATATGCATAACCAAAAAAAGAAAGGGGGGAAGGGGAAAAGATAGATTTCAGCGGGCTTTTACCAGACCTACACCAGCCTATAAAATATTGTCATTCTAAAAGCAAAATAATAAATTAACGTAAAAATAGGTATTGATTTACCACGTGATATATTTCTATTCCATCATAAGATATATCTATATTTAAAAGTCTCTAATACATCATAATTTTAAACATTATGAAATAAATATCTTTCAGTGGAAGAAATGAATTTACACCATATAATAAAAGAATATTAACTATGTTATTATTTTGATATTTTCATTAGGCAAAAAATATCATTCTGTATATTAAAAAAAACTTTAATCATTAGTTTAAAAGGATTATACTTAATTATGATCACGTACTAGGAAAAATACTTTTATCCCTATTTTGAATTGATAAAAATAATAACTGGAGGGACTACAATTACCCACCAAATTATATTAATTATTCTAAATTCCACAGAAAAAGGAAAATTTTTTTTTTTTTAAAAAAAATATATAAAAATGATTTTATTAATTTTTTTTATAAAAAACTATAATGACAACAATAACAATTAAGCTTTCAGAATAGTACGTTTGTTCCAAATACATCATTTAAGAATTGTATTTCTCCAGAAAAATAGAAATTAAAAGTGTAATCATCAAATTTTTTTAAATACAAGATTAGACAATATAAAAAAAAAAAAAAACTGTTTAAATCAGAATTACTCATTTGATCAGAAAGTTCTACAAAGTATAATTAATAAAAGTTCTTCGAAATAATTATGAATATAATAATTAGCAACAAATAAAGTATTTATTTGTTACTAATTATTGATATGCATTCTAATTATAACAAATGTTAAGAAATTATGTCAATAAAAGACACGTTTGAAATAATTCCAGAAATGTTCCTACCAACTTTTTATTTAGCTGTAATAATAAAATGAGATCCTCCCCCCTTTTTTCTTTCTACGTTTGATTGTGGGATATCCGTAATTTTTGTTTTTTGAATACTCTGATGCTTTTTTAAAACAATTTACGTGTAATAAATGTTCTGCCTTGTGAGGGATTTGCTATATAAAAGGTATTGTTTTCACATTAAAAAATTGCTTTATGAAGAAAATTATTTAAAAAAGTTAGTATAATGAAGGGATAAGAATTGAAGAATAGCTCCAAGTATCAATACAAAACACGTTTATTATACATTGCCTTTATTTAAAAGAATAATGCCACCTATTTATTTCAGTTTATTTATAGAAGGTGATAATTAAAAAGCAGACACCATAAGATTAAAAATGACCGAGTGTAAAATCACATTTTTGTTTTATAAATCGTAATGAGCTTCCATAAATTTTTTAATAAAAATTTTTAGGTTAATAAATAAGTTATGATTTTTTAGTTTTATGAATATTAATAAAATAAATGCTATAATAATAGAATAAATTATGCATATTTCTCTAAAAATAAAGAACTGCGATTAACACTCTATCATTTATTGAAGCCGAATAAATTTAATAGCACATTAAATAAATAAGAAGAGAATATATAAATTAACTGTTAATCAATGCTGCTTAAAAATATTCAAATAAATTAAATAAAATCAACAGAATAGTTTCGAAAAGTATTTTTTAGTAATAAATTTATTTTCGTACCATTTATTTTCGTTCGAGGTTTTTTTAGTTTTAATACAAAGTTTATATTTTATACATATAAATTTTGGCTGTGGTTTTTTTTTTGTTTTGTTTTTTAAGGTAAATGATATTGAAAACATGAAAATAGCCCGGTTATATGAAATTTTATGATATTTATAGATGTATAATCCAAAATAGAAAATTACGAATTCGTTTACAAACTTTTAATAAAAGTTTTAAAAATCATAGCGTCAAAATTTGTTATTCTTAAAAGTGAATAAAGAAAAAAAAATGCAAATTTAAAAAAAAGGATTGAAATCAAAACTAATTATTTATAATCAAAACTAATTATTTACAAAACTAATTATTAGTTATTTATAACCAAA